>JAJAVP010000140.1:0-103635 GCA_020740425.3 Heterorhabditis indica | reverse complement strand
TTTCGTTTTCATCTGTATTTTGTCACCTACCCTAGATAACAGTATCGTTTACCAATACTGCTAAATTTCTTTCTATTTTATTCTTTAATTTAGTTTTAAGACATTTTTTTTTGGTTTTACAAGCCAATGAATGAATTGAAATTTATGGATAGCCTTAAGTTATTTTTAAACGACAAATTAATTCTTTCGATTTTTTGTGGCAACATCTTTTAATTTAGATTTGCCGACACTTCCAAAGATGTCATAACCTCCAAAAAGCCCCCTTTCAGGCACCTTCTCCATACAATATTCTAATGATGATTAGGACGTCTCGCTATAGTACCTGGAATTAGAATTACACCTACAGATTATCCGCAGTGAACCGAAATCTAGACAACGTTGACGCCAGCCAATGCCCACACCAATAAACCAACGAACAACTCATTCTATTAGGTTTTGGACGATATGGTTTAAACTGGAGAAACTTGTGGGGCTGAAGTGAGAAAAAGAGAGTAGGACCAGGGCTTCGAACCCCCATTTAGTCTCCAGCCATTCCCCAACTTGTCCGGTTACTTATGGGAATGCTAGTAGGTAATGCTAAACAGTAATAGTGTAAGTCATTTGAAGAGAATGACAACACTAATTAGTTTAATCCATTTTTGTTATTCTATTGAATGACCTTCTGGAGTTTCCCATTTTTAGGCGAAATTTGGCAAGTGGACTTGACTCTTTTGTGAATACGCAGAACCTATGGACTCAGTGGAGATATCGGCTGATGTCATCTAGGCTATTATTTGTCATGTTGCAAATAAGATTTTTACAATAAATTCATACCTGTTTTCTTGTTTTCTATAAAGTTAATCTTTAACACTTATGAGAAGCAATAGAAAGGTAGATCGGGTTTCACATATATCTATAGAATCGAATAAAACAGACATTTTAAAATTTACTATAAATATAATGTATAGTTTTGAAAATATGTCAATTCAAAAAACCAAATTTTAAAATTTTAAGAATAGAATCTATTTCTCACAAGTCATTTGGAGTAAATAATGCAAGATTATGTAGATTGACATCATTATCTAGCACCCATTTTGGCTTGGTGTGAGAAATTAGCAAGTATGCTTTGTAGATGAGAAGGTTTTGAGTGGAGGAAGACGGGATTGATATCTGTTGAGCGCGCAACGTTGACACTTGAAACAGCTTCGCTGTAAGCAATACTATAAATTAATTTTTTCCATCATAATCTGTCCAAATAAATAGCTCATTGGAGTCTATAAATTATAAATAAATAAATATATATATATATATGATTGGATCTTACGTCTCATTATTGGAGGAGCAGCCACAGAGTCTAAGATTAGTGCAAATATTTCTATTTGGTTCAAATTGTTTCAATTCGTTTACCATTTCTTCCATGAAATTTTTACACAGTCCATTCAGACGTTCTTCTTTAACCATTATATCACACAATTTGGCAATATCCTATGCGAGAAAAGTTGGAATATTAATAGAACTTTAATTCAAGTTTCTGAAAATTATTATGAAAGTCCTAAAGTACCTTAGTGAGGTTACCATCTTCGATGAAATCATTTAATAATAATACGACCTCTTGACAACGTTTACAAAGATAGTGTAGAAGATTCTAGAAGAGAAATGAAGTCTTGCAGGCGATAATGACTAAAATCACTATAATCTTGACAGGAATACGTGGTTACCTCCAGCCGACTTATGGGAATATTAATGAAATCTGCAAGTGATCTTGCATTGAATGTTTTGATGAGATAATCTGTGGTAATCGCTGACGTCATAGGAGTTGAGGATACTACCGATTTTGTCAATAGTGTCAAGACAAGAAAGTGCCACATCTAAAATACGATGTAGCAATTATAATATTTTCGTAAATTAGTTAGTAACTTAGTAAGGAAGAGATATGTAAATATTGGACCATTGTCTAAAATACTGAGGTATAAACATGATTTGAGTTTATTTATAAGCTTATCTATTGTGGGTGGGTCAGCTAGGAGATGTTTTCCGCTTTCTTATCATAAGTTATTATATTAATCCTATACAAATATTTGTATTTCAGCAGTTAATTTATTAACAGTCACCTAAAAACTATGCTTGGAATGAATAATTTTCAAAAAAGTGACATGAAAGTGTACATCGACTAGCATAGTAATTTTTCTAGGCAATAGCATATCTTCTCTGTGCAAACTAAACGACATGACCTACTTCTAATTCGTAGATCATGTACGTTTCTTGCATCATGACCTCATTATGGCTTGATTGTGCATTTTAGTCAGTTCAAATGAATAACCAAGCTTCAGAAAGTAACCTTCTTCCTCAACTGTGACAATATTCAGGAAGCAATAGAGATTTTAACACTAGAAAAGCACCAATATGAAGAATTAAGTATTGGTAATGTGGTTCCACAGTAAATTGGGATGTTGTGGTTAGCATCACCAATTGTACAGAGAAAATTTACTATTAAAACGCAATTTGACTGAAGTTAACTGTAAACTTCCTCCGTCCAATTCTGAATCAGAGGATGTCAAAAACACTTTATTGCAGAGTAAATATAATGGAAATCAATTTGAACCGGGCATAAACTTTAAAAAGAAGCATGGTATTAATATACCATATCAAACACTATTGACTCCTTTGTTTTGTAAACAAATGTAAAATGATAATAAATAAGTTAAGATAACAACTTGCAACAGGACCGTAAAAGTGAATGTAGCATATACACCAATAGACGACAACTAGCCAAACTACGCTAACTCGAACCGTCACAAACATAGGCACGCCTAAGAACAAGGCTATTTACCATATAATCTTCTACGAGCAAATGCATTTCCAATTAAAACTCCTCATGAGGCTTGGTTTTGGTGTACTCAACTTCGCCTTCTCCTTCGATAGACTATAAATAACAATGTAGATTTTGAGAAACTGATAGTAAAAGCCACCTGATAATTATTAACTATGTCTTTTTAAATTTACTGTATTTATTATTATTATAAACAGTGGTACTATGACGTTATGGGTGCCATATAAGAAGTGCCAAAGTTGAAAGTGATTAAGATAATACTAATCTATCAAAATACAAGCCTTAAATATTACCTCAATGTTAAGCCATTCATCAGGCTTTCCAACCATCAAAGAGGCGAGAACATTTTTGCCTTGCACAAGTTTCACCGATAACTTCCACTCGCCCTTAAAAACTACTTATAAAACAATATTCTGAATGACTGAAATTTAGAAAAGTTTTGATACAAGTAACGAACTCCAAGTTGAGGAATAGGCATAGGTCCGATATCAATCATCTCTTGTGCCATCAACGAAGCGGCTTCAATGGGCTGTGGTGTCTTGATGGAGAGCACATCACACATCGAGGTAAGCTTGCACAAATCAAATGTGCTATAAGTTATCAATTCTTCTGCATTGTTTGCAATGTAATAATTTTAATAAAACTTGTGATAAAATATACTTAACTAGTAAAAGTTACTTCTTTATTGTAATAAATCTATTGGGCAGTATCTGTGATAATTTTTTTCATTAGTACTCCTTTTTCTTACATTGAGGAAGTGAATGGCGAACGTACCACATTTCATCAGGAATAAATTGGTTTTTGCTTTTTCCATTTTCACAAACAACGCCTATCATCCACGACTTTTTTTCAAGAGAAATCTTCAAATTAAGAGGATTAGCACCATCTTTCACTCCCTCAACTACTTCAATTGTTCCTGAAAGTTTCACGTTAAGGAAATAATCAGGTAGTACATGAACATGCATGCAGTTGGCTCAATATGGGAAGAATACAAAAGCCTTAGCAGAAAGTACTGGGGATGCAACTAGAACCGTTGATTAAAATCTAAATAACGTAAAATTATTTGTAGATTCAAAAGTATTTACTTAATGCCTAACTATTTTTGTATTTTATTTCCATTATTTCTCTTTCAGCAGTGATTTCTAGCATCAATTCCTACTTTATTAGGTTAGAGGCCATCATTTCGTCAAAAGTAATACTTTCCACTTAACTACATAAAAAATATACAATGAGAATAAGAAGACGAATAATATTCGAAATTCTCTACCGTCAAAAATGTGATATTTTCATTAAAAAATGAATCAGTGTAAGGAGATAAATTTCAGAACGAGAAATTCCAGCTCTATTCTTCATCCATTTAAGCCACTACTAATTATAATAAGAACAGACTTCGACAAAAGTGTATGTTGGAAATAACTTTTAACTGAACAACATTACAGTATTCTATGTATACAATCCTTTTTTTAAATTAAAATACCCAATTAGCTTCTCTTTTAACGATGATTCAGGTATTCAAAGATCTCGGTATATCAATGAAGTTTTATCTATAGTAGTAAGTTTGGTGCGCTTGAACTTGATTACTCGTCATTTGTACTTTTTATCACTGACTAATTAAAAACGTTATTTAACAAACGAAGCCCGCTTAAGTAAAATGAACTTACCCTTGCGTAATTTGAAGTTTCCAGGAAAAGTAAACTGTGGCTTTCCGTCAATGCAGATTGGTTGTTTATCCTTATCATAAGTTGTGATCTCAACATCTTTAAAGAGAATCTTGCCCTTGCCTGCAAAAGTTAAATTATATGCTGCAGGAAATAGGAAATGCACGACCATAATTTGGTAGAAACATCTCTAATTTATGGTTATCATTAGGAGTTTTAAACATTCAATAGCCGTATGGTTTCTGCCGTAGATTAGTTACTTCGTGGTGATATTTCAGGACATTTCGTCCTTCCATGTAAATAAATAGAATTAATTTCTCATTATTTATCGTCATTTTCTCTTCCCTAGAAGGTATTGCTTATTTTAAACCTACAGCCCACTTCTAACGCTAGGAAATTGGTGAGCATGGGACTAAATATACTTCCCAGAAAGTATTTCCTCAAATATCTTCATTAAGCAGTTCAAAGGTAAGACTCAAATTGCAGTCAATCACTACTTCATTTATGAAGGATTCAAATGCCCGTAATGTTTTCAGTAGTCTTCTTGGTATAAATTATGTAGTATGAAAATCTAGAATAGGATTTATTATCCTGAGAAATATATAAAAACAATTATCTGTCCAACTTTTACATAATGTTTATTTAATTAGTATTTCTCAGTTATTTCTAAATTTGAAAATGTGTTCTGTTGAACTGTAAAACTTACACATTATTTTAAATGCAATGGATGTGCATCAAGGCCTTTAATATAACATGTTAAACCAACCCTTGCTAGTGTCATAGATCCGAATGACATTGTCTTCACCATCTACGCATCGAGAATAGGCCGACACAGCAGCACATAGAAGTAGTAAATAAACTGAATAAATCATCATGCGGCAAAGATTCCTTAATAGTAGAATTAGTAATAACATTTCAAAACAGCAAGCGATCACCATTATATATACAGTTTGTCTCGTAACAGTACTGAATTAATCATTTATATGAAAGATTGATCTAGTCCTGAAGTCGCAAAATTTGTGGAAAACGCGAAATTGTAAGAAGACGTGAACTAAGTAAAAATTGTCGGTTAAGACTAAGTCTGCATTGTGACAAATGTTTCGGATCTGGTTATAACCCTCTAGTGATTTGATGACCTTATCAGGTTGTAAAAAGCGTATGTTAGTGGTGCTGATTAGAATAGACACGTCCACGAAGAATCAAATGTTAGGCGAGTACGATGGCACTTTGCGAATAGATGAATAAATACATGCACCTATAATCGATCCACAGCAGCAGACTGAATATATCCGCTACATAAATCATTGTATGCTAAAGAGGCGTCATATCTAGGAGAACGTCCCACTAGGCATTCCTATTTGCTAATGCCTATTTTAGGTTTAATATTATGTAATATAAATACCAATACACTCACACATTTCTTAACATTGGAAGGCAAACAACGACGGGTGCCGACGTTCCTGCAGCAATTCTCAAAAAGCACCATTGCAAGCTTTTTCACGTCTAACGATCACTATAACATTATATCGATCGTAAGTTGGAAGATATAGGACAATTCTGGATGGTTATGACGAGTTTCTCGTCAACAACGAAAAACCAGTTCGCATTAGACTCTAAATAACATACTATTCTATCAAATATGATTAGTCTACATGAATTATTAAAAACAAAATTTGAGTCTTATTACGGTGGAATTAACAATGTAACGAAACGGACAACTATGAGAACTATCAAAGCACTGAATAACGCGGAACTTGTTTTCCGAACGGGAAAGGCAAAAACAATTCTTTGTACGTCCAAAACGTAGGTCAAAAGCATAATGTAGAGGAACAGGAAAATTCCAGCGAAAGCTCGTTGAGACATGGTAGTTGACCAGCAATATTTCTTTTCTCTGCAGACTATGCTCTACTTTTCAGACCTACCAGATACTACTACATGTTTTAAAAGGTCTGGTCAAGTTTTAGAAAAGTGCAACATAACTGAATACAAGTAATCACTAAATTCAATTACACTTTCAAAGAAATATTTTTTATAAACTACTTGAAATTAAATCTACAGACAAACTGGTTATAAATATACATCTAGAGATAAATAACAATTGGATCCAAAACAACTTTAAAATGTCTCCAATATATTGTATTTAACAGTTTTATTTATTGTCATAACATTTTCCCATGCATTTATATCTATGATTATAGAGGATAACTTTAAGAATCCAATCATGTAATTCAAGGAAACAAACTAAATTAACAATTTATCGAGATAATCTATTACAACTGTACACTGCTCAGTGGTGACAGGGATCCTCGAATACATAAACCAAATTTATGTAATATTCGAAATAAACTTAAATAAATGATTAGTATTAATATTATTCTAGCGAAGGGTTACGGTAGGTAATATATTTTCTCTGCGATTAGTAAACAGTTAAGGTATTGTCTTCATTGCTGCTCAGACGATAGAAACCTCGGATAGGAGAATAGAAGAGCTTAAAATCCATAAGTTAAAATATTTACATTATTTGATTAAGAAACTTCATGGGTTGGCTGAAGCTCACAAACAAGCTTAATTGAAAAATCATATTTTGTTCCCATTGGTGCTATTGAGGTCTTAGTAAATAATATTAATGGATATAAAAAATTCATTATAGCAGATTTTCCACGTAAAGACTACGGAGATCTTCGATGAGCCTATGATTATGTCCACGGCTTGATTACAAAGTTGGTACTATCCAAGCGACACTTCTAATAATAATAATTGTCCTGAAATATGTCAACAAATATTTTACTCTCTTCTCACCTGTAAACCACCAGGGAAGAAGTACTCAAATCGCTTTCCTAAGCCTATTCCACCCAATGTATCGAAATTGTTGACTGCCCGCTTCAAGCCACTGATAGGGTTAATGGCAAGATTACGCTTCCCTAGACCTATTCCTGGAATATTTAACTTCTTTCACAGATACAAATGGAAAAAAACCGTTAGATTTTTAAATTTCATAGTTTTTCTATTAGTAGTAGTTACCCTAACCATACTTATTTGCTTCTAACTAGCATGGTTTTCAATACGTTTGAAAGAAACAATAATTATACTTAAATGAAAAATTGTTCGGGTCACACGTTAGGCTTACGTCATTTTTGGTGAGTGCAAAAGACAAAATTCGACTGTTTTTTCATTAATCGTTCGCCAAAGTGGGAACTTCGCGAATATTAAAGCAGATATAGAATAGACATTGAATTCTCGAGGTGATGCATATTAAATTTATTCCTCTTTTGTCCTAGTCTTATCCATATTCTCAACTAGTAAAAAAACCTTCGTTACTCAAAATAGGTAACTTCACTATCACTTAGGGGAAGACAAAAAACCCGTCCTAGAAGCAGCTAATTTTTCTTTCAAAAATGGGTGAAGCTTAGATATATATTACTAGAGAGCAGTTGAGTGCTGTCTTTCGCACCTCATGTGATGACGCAGCGTTCCATACATAGTACTTTTTTTTTAAAAAAAACTCCGTCAATAGTTTTATTATCACTTTGACAACCACCGACTCGTGAATTCTTTATCAGTATAACAATGCTGAAAAGATTGTACTGCTGTTTTCCAAAAATATATTCCATACTACATTTGAAAATAATTTTTAGACAGTCCTTCGTAAGCACTAAATAAATCGATTACCTCCAAGTGTGTCAAAATGATTGAGTCCCGCTCTCTTCTCCTGCATGCCATTCACGATGAAGAATCTCTCGGCACGTTTGCCGAGTCCAATTCCACCGAGAGTATCGAAGGAACTTGGCCCACGCTTACCAAGACCTTTTAAAAACAAATATTATTGGCTTTGTCATCACCAATGCTCTTATAAAGACTTAATACCACTAGAAGTTATGATCGAACTTAAGTGGCTGAATGCAAGTATACCTCCATCTAATGTTTAACTTTGATAGAAATCAAAGCAAACACACTTCGATCAGTAAATCAATATCCAATTAAAATATAATAGAAAAAATGGGTTATAACTTAACACGTAATGTATACTTAGCTTCAAATGTCTTTTAAAAGGTGTTGAATAAAGGGATTTTTTTCAAAATTAAATTATGAACTGTTCCAATTCATCAACACTAAAAGTACTAGAATTATATTAAAGAATTCTTCATTTACCTCAAAGTTATAGCGCATAGATATCGAGGAACACTTAAAACAGTACCCAAAATTTATAAACAATGAAATTTCATTTCAAAAATATCAAATAGCAAAATAAGTCCCTAAAATTTACCCGAAACTACCCTCATTATTTATAAAAAATTGAAATCTAATAGAACGTAGACAAATGTTCCAACTACTAATATTTTATAAGTACCATTTAAAGTATTTAAAGCTGGTGATCAACGGTCGAGCTGAGTACGGTAGATTTCGTCCTTTTTACCATTCTAATAACTATTTTATGACATAACATGCACCTTTAGAACCAGTACGATGGGTACACAATCAGAAATTGTCTATTCAGATTGGAACAAAATGCTCATCTTGCCCTATATAAGTTTAAAGTAGCATCTGTAGTTGTACCATCAGAAGTGATCCTAAACTACGTCTAAACTTATAGCGAGAAACCAGCGATAGGCTCAGATCCCTGCACTAATACTAAAACAATATTCATGGGATACGTGAAGCCATGGTAATACAAATTAATAAATAACTCTGTGCTCATGAAATAATGGACTTCATTAAGAGTCCATAATATTTGACAAGATAATTAAATTACCCCATATCTTTCTAGTCTCTCAGCACTACGCACCCTTTCAGTACTTCACATTACTAGGTATTTCTGTATATTAATTATCCGTATTATTCCTATGATTACTGGTAATAAATCAAGGCCTGCAACTGTGCTGCTTCTGATGATGCAATTCAAAGAAGAAAGTAGATTAAACAGATTTAAGTGGAGAATTAAGTTACGAAAGAATACAAATTGAAGATGAGCGTTTTCTCCCACTGCCTGCACACTTGCATCCGCTGTTGCTTCTCACGCTTCCAATATGACCTACGAGATAGCTGTTTTCCATAGAAAGACTATCAGATGTCGTTTCTGCGATAGGATATACGCGAGGCTTACACTATAAACCAAATAATGCTCATACACAACTTAGGCAACATTTGCATATCTTATGACCTTTATGTTCACACTTTTGCACATCCTCATTAATTAATGTTACGTCTTGCATTTAAAATTTAAGTGGACATCTCGGTGAATTCAATCTGTTATGTAACCAAGTAGCATGAGAAAAAACTATATTAATGTGTGCCTTATAGAAGAGTGCTAATTGCATTAATAACGGATGACTGGACAAAACTGATCTATCAAAGCGCGAATACTTTAGTAAAAAATTTGTTAGAATAAAAATCCCAACAAAGAACTAGTACATTGTTTCGAAATGGTACCTTCAATCATGACTGAAAGCTTTCGCAACACATTTAGCAGAATCAATCCTCCATCCAGACCCAAGATAAGTTTAATTTCCATAGACCTTCTTCCAGGCCTTTGTGGGATATCTTATAAACGGAAGTAGTACTAATGAATAATTCTTATTTCGCAGACAGTGCGTTAACATCCAACTAGTAGCATAAAATGCAGAAGAACTATATGAAGATGATATAAATGCATTAAAAATATTCTCCTAAATCACATGTATTTCCTGAGTCTAATAGTTTAAAGAAACATCTTCCATAGGCACTCTGATCATATTACAGCAGCGCACATCCTTACCAAGAAAATCCAAGTGGCAATAATTTTTATATAGAATAAATAACTTGAAGTTAATTACAAAATACCTTATTAAACGTCTGTTTTTAACATAAATAGGGATAAAATTAAATACATACCCATTCCACCTAAGGTATCAAATGAGCTGAGTGGTGATCTTTTTCCCAGTCCTATGCCACCTAATGTATCAAAGGAAGATAGTGCCCTCTTCTCACCACCTCTCAACAGATCTTCTGACACCAACATGTTCTAAAACAATATCCAATCTCTATAATTAATTACTTGTTTATTTATTTAATACAATAAACACAACACTGAAAAAAAGAGAAAAACTCACTGCACCCTGCACACAATTCACTAGGAATGTTAAAAAGACTATCACAACAAACATCTGTAACCTGCAAATAAATTATTTTATCCGATTGACTAAATTATGATAAATGGCATATTTTCCATACTCAGCAGTATCTATCAATAAAAATTCAAAAGCCTTATGTGAATGAGAAAATAGCTCACTGGGGGATCTCAACTGAACATAGCAAAATATAAAAAAAACATTCAGGTTTGTTGATCCTTTTACCAATTTTTTGAACAACGACAGAGGAAGCAATTCAGAAAATTAACAACTGAAGAACAACATAAACATGAGAATATATTCAGACAAATTCAAGAAGTTGCTAATGCCAACAGATAACATGAAAACACGACTTAATGTGAATTAGCTATTTAATAAGATATAATATATCGATATTGGCGTCACAGACACAACTTGTGAAAAAGAATAACTGTGAATCACCACTCATAACTTTGAATATAATTTTCGCCTTTGCAATTGTTTCAGTCTTTAGTCAAATACCATTTCCAGACAGTTTCATGTTCTTGACAATAGAATGGAGCCAATGTATCCACAAAAGAATATATGAATTCACTGGATAAATTTACATAACTTACCACTAACTTTTTATAAAGAGTTAGCGGTCCTTATACTTCTCAAACAATTACGCCAAGTCCAGTTGTTTCCGTTTTCCTGAACATCCGGAACTCAGTTGTTGGTCCATAGAAACTATAGCAAAAATACTAGAAGAAAATATTTCATTCTATATCTTTGCATAATTGATTTTAATAGAAGCCATGAAAAAACTGTGCAAATATTATAATAATAGGTACGTCACGGTGTGACTCGTCTTCGTGGATTATTGTTGATATTGCCTCATCAACGGTGGTGAAGTCAAATAATTATGGAAATTCCGTTTGAAGGATGTCACTCACTAGAGCAGCAGTAAAACAATGAAAATAATGAGGTAGCTAAAGATCAATAATACAATAGATTATTTCATAATCCAACAAAGCTTTCTAGAACTCTCAATTCGAATGAAAAATATTGGGATCACAGCAACCGGTAGCCTTTAGCGAAGCTGGGAACTTGCAACATAAAATAAGGGCATACTAGAGTGCCTGTGAGAATATAAACCACAAAGTAGAGAATTCAAAATAACGCATGAATTTCTCGTGACAATTAACTTCCACTGAATTCTAGAGAATGCATTATGTTTGCCGTGGAAGTCATGTGAAGGTAAGGAAATCTATGATTTAGAAGATAACTTCCGTTTTCGCCATCACAAATATAAACAATGCATACGGTATCCAAAATTGTATAAGCCACTAAAATCAATGAAAAACTAGAGATTCGAGCGACAGTATACAAGCATATAAAAAGCACTCCAGTACTGTTCTGTATACCCGCTATTAACAAGCAAAAATAATTCGTTTTATTACGTATAATCTCATTTATTCCACTGAGATTAAAATTAACTTAGTGTTTACATTTACGCTTAAAAGTTTTTAATAAAGAATATCTGTGAAGCAACAAAAATAATACTTTAGAGCACTGCACTTCTACAGTGTGCTCTAATGACAATATATTGCTTTAGACTACAAGCAGAATGGGAGTGCTAATATGGATAATCCTAATCTTCGAAAGTACAAAGGATGCTGGTGATAATAATATCACCGAGGCTAATGGACATGCACACTCACGACATTATAATCCTAATTTTATAATAATTTTTCAAGTCGATATAGACAATGAAAAAATAACGCTTCGCTAGCATAAATAAGCATTTAATACTGGCCATTTAATTAAAGATCGAACTTTCTCTTTCTACCTCACTAGTGAGCTATTATCTTAAAATGTATTTTAGATTTAGCCAAAAACTATATTACGACTTAAGAAATACTGGTGTATTTAATTCCCGTTTTCTGAAATAAAATATTATTTATTTAATTTGTTTTTTTTAAATTTTAAAGTAACTATTCAATAAAACTATTTAGACTAGAAAAAATGAAACTAACTCAACAAAACTATACTTCAATTAACGCACAGTGAAGATAAAAAATAGAAAACGGATTTTTTCTGAGTAAAAATCATACAGTGCATTTTACTCTAAAGCCGAATAGTTGTCTCATATATGAAAATGCATGAATGAGAGCTCGGGAACTAGCAGTCCAACACATTCTTAGATAGATTTCATTGGAGTTGATGAGCAAAGGAATTAGACACAGAAAGGAACGTTGCGGACAAGAACATAGAAAAGGATAGATCAAAAATGAGCATAATACCTATTTGCAACCCACTGTAGATAAAATATGCGTGGGTATAAGCCAAGTCACTTCTTTCAAGAACTTGGCACTGTTCAGTATTGACAAAGAAATTAAACTGTGGGAATGTGTTAGAAGGAATCATGAGATTTTAGTATGAAAATGTTCGCAAATTAAAAATCATACTATTCTTTTACGCATTGACAGTTCGTAGCATTACAATTTTCGCAGTAGAATAGTGCGATGGCTTACAAATGCTGGTAAAATCTGGCACAAATTCATCAAATGAATTCCTGAACTCATAACGACAAGAAGACTTCTAACATAAACATGATATTTCAGTATTTCACATGGCAAAATTCCATCAAATATAATGCTTCAAACTAGGAAATTACTGGTAATCTCACTTATATATTCCGATTGAAAACATCCTAAGAACAAAACCCATGTCTCGCTGACTTCTAGAAAATTCCCCAAAATCATATGTGGAAATTGGGTTGAAAGGTTTTGTCCTAAATATTATTGCCTTAACATATTAACTACTGCAAAAAATCAATTGAATTTAGTTTTGATAATAACAACTAGAAGCAAACACTGTGAGAAAAGTCGAAAAAACATTTAAATAATAAACCAGTGGGAATACAAATTATTATAATATACCAACTAAAATAAACGAAGTATAAAAATGGCAGTGAAAAATTTAAACCATACCGAGCACGAATTACGCCGAAAAAATGACAATAGGGCAGATTTTAATGCTTTGATTTCATTTGCAGTACCAAAATATGTGAAACTAGATCCACAGTAGCGTGCACATTCCAGGAGACTTAATATGGGGGTAAGATCCACTCAAACAGAGGAATGCATTGTGATAGATTTCCGATTCATGTCCTCGTCTTCAATTTAGTTTTCGCCTAATCTGTCCTATCATTTTATGGTAGTTTTATTAATTCGTTCTTATTTTAAATGAACTATTTAGTCGTTAGATTATATTGAATTTATCCCTAATTTAGTGGTGGAATATTTTTTATGTATAGAATTTATATATTGCCTTAGGCTTAGCTTCTAATTAAATCTGATCGCTGAAGAGACAGTTTTATTGGACGATAATCCTTCACTCATATCTTCTGAGTCTAAAGAGCTACTAGTTCGAATAAAATTTGTTTATAATATGTATGTAATTTCTTGCAGTAATCTTGTCTCATATTCATTTTCAAAAGGTTGGAAGAAATGTTATGAATCCATCGTACTAAAGTGAGATTAGTGGTGATTTACATTAGAACACTTGGACTAAGATTGATAGAAATGCTGGTGTAATGTGCTAGTTGTAAACTTTAACCTCTTTTCAGGTTCTGACAACAATATCTGAGTTATTTCCTCCAATAAATAATACTAACTTCGACTGTTGCTAGAATACTGGAAAGTACAACGTTGAAAATACGTTTCTGCTATACTAATTACATCCATTACTGAAAATAATATTTCTCAATAGTAAATTAGCAGTAGTTCTTTAAAAAATTTGGAGTGCGATATATCGGATTTGACACAACCCTGACAATTCCCACCTCGATCTCACTTTTTGTGTCAGTAAATTCTCAGTTTTATTTAAGAACAATTCGATATGTTCCAAAATCAAAAATTGGAGAATTATTATAACTCTCATCCTTCAGAACCTCTTTAGTGAAGTATATGAAATATCATGTTAAAATAACATGAAGAGCAGGATTTTACAAAATAGTTGATCCGATATCAGGCTTAAATAAATGCGTTTTTCGAACAAGGAATAGAAACCATAGCTTATTCGCTACAGTTAAAGGTGACGTCGAATACCTTAAATACCAAAGAAGCACCTAAATTCATACCTTAGTCGTGACCATTAATTTACTTAAATCGGAACCTTGTGATTGTCCCTTCGATCTAGGCATGTACATGTTTACAAATAAAATTCTACTAATTCTGACGTTGTGTAAGAACAAGCCATATGAACACAGAAAGTTCTTAAAGTAGGAGTGATCGTATAGGTCATCACAAAACATTATAATTAAATCTATCTTTCGCGGATATTTAAAATTTCCTGCCGACAATCATCTTAATATTTGATTAGAGCAAAAGATTCCTTTTTATGGGAGAAACCAGTAAGCAATTAGAATTACAAGTAGATATCACATAATACTCTAGTGATCAAAGTTTAGAATAAATACGAAGCCTTAGTTGCAAAACAATAAACATTACGCTAAAGAAACAACCGAACATCGTACAGTGCGCTGGATACCACTCAGCATTTTTTATTAAAAAAATTATTATTATGGGTACAAACTCACCATTGTGACTTCCTATATATCCCACTACTATCTCCTTAAGTAGTCTCCATGAGTGAGCACAAGTGAATCTCATTAATGCCCACCACTTATGTAACTAATGTTTATTTCTCCTCCATGCAACAAAATCGTATCGTTCTACTAAAATTGATGTACCAACATCTACCCATCATATCCTTACCCAAGTAGCCTTTGAAAACCATGCGACCAAGAGGCACCATACGTCTCAGATGGTTCAATAAAACAGATATTATAATTGTTGGGTATACGAGATTCTCTCAGAAACAAGTAAAATTTCACATGGAAATCGGATATCTAATTATATTTATTAAGTGGAGCACGTTATGTACAGACTAGTAAAATATGGCTGCTGGAAGCGCCGCAAGAGTAACCCTAGTGAGGGCAAAAAGAGGAACAATCGACCATGCAGCTTATTAGGGTATGACAACTGAAATATGGTCAAATCAAATACTTTAAAATCCATAAAATATGCATGATTATTTCTCATAATTAATCGATGTTTTGATTACAGAACTTGTGCAATACTATACACACAATATACACATGTTACACGATAAACATTTAGTAATAAATGATGGGCTTAACGAAAGGTGACCACGAAATCAAGAAGATACTTTGTGAAACCCATGATTGTACATCTGTAGATAAAGAAAGTAGGGATTCTAATCCAAATTTAATAAACAACGAGAAAATACTGGAAGATGGACGATAGAAAACTCATCATAAAGGGAGCTTAACGATGTGATAATGCATTCATTCATATTTAAGATAGATGCTTACTATGAAAGGAATTTCAGCTACAATTCATGATAAAACTTTCGGGATGTCAAGTTATCGTCTAAGAGAGTTAAAAGAGTTAATCTCACTATAAACGCCTTGAATTATTTTACAATACATCAAAATAAACTGACAACCCTTAAATAATATTAGGATAAATTATAATTACACGAAATTAAAGTAGTCAAGATCTAGTGAGTGGAGTACATTCTACAGTACTCTTTTAGGCTTTCAAGACTGTCTGAAAACATCAAAGACACAGCGATTCTGCGAGTGAGACGACCCTAATGGGTGCAGAAAGACTAGTGTAAAACTCTCAGAAGGGAAATATCCTAAAGGGAAAGTGAGAGATGGGCAGAATCGATTTTGAATACAACGATCATGTTATACAGAAATGGTAGTGACTAACATATTTTAATTTTTGACTACTAATTAAGTACTATTTACATTATTTGTTATTTAAAAAATGGTCTTTACTCCTAACATAAATAATATTCCTACAAGGCTGAAATAGACATTCTTACTTTAATCGGATATCACAAAACATCCAAAGGTATTAGTCACGTCCAATGTCATATTCATACTAGTGACTACCACTTATGACTGTTAAAGCTAATCAGCTACGATTCCTGGGTTAACAAAAGTGGACTTTCGTCCGTAAAGTACATTAGTGACCATATAATTTCAAATCTAAATTGTTGCAGTAATATATTTTTCCTTTCTAAATTATCTAGCTAGAACGTAATAGGTTAAACAGAGGGAATAACTAAAGGCTGAAGAGACCTTTGGATTGGAGTTCGGGAGTTCTTATTAGGAGGGAACCAGTGGCGAATACAGTATTCTATAAGATAGGCTAACAGAATATATGCGCCTGTGAGGATACAGAGGATAATGAGATATTCTAGTACTTTGACGGGAAATATAGCTCTTTCCATAACAACCGCACATAAGGGAAGCTGAAATTGAGAATTAAGTTTCGAATTACATGTTAAAAAATTAAAACACAAGAGCAAAAGTTGGATCACTTACATTCTCTCTCATCGTAATGGAACATTTGAGCTCATTTATGAACTGTTGAGGATCAGCAAGTCTGCCAGCTGCTCTGAGAGCAGAATCCATATATTGTTCCAAATTTTGGGCAATCATGAGACGAGCAGTAATCAAGAATGGAAGAGCTATGAAGGCACAGAAATCCACAACACGAACCTGTTAGACCGAAATTGCTCATTGAAACTCAGAATAGCACATTATGCTACCATGGTAAACACATCCTCTTACACAATGTTACAATATACTGGATTAAAAATCATTTAACAATAAATATATAAATTCGATATTCTTTTCTTAATCTAGTCCTTTCCGTATCCAACAATTAAGTGCAGCGACTGACTTATTTATCATACCAAATTTTTAGCTTAGTTAGATAAGAAAGTAAATAATAAATAACTCACAAGTCCGATAGTTGCTCTGTGGTACTTTGAACCATAATAATCTATCAATAGGACAAAAAAGGAAGATGTGGACAAAGAGGCACACATGGCTCCCACAGATACCCAAAGATTCTTTTTATACTAAAAGACAATACAATTTCTAAACGACATCCCTCCATCCCACTTACTTAAAATCCCTATCCTTAATTTCATCCTTCTCTTAATTTCTACCTAACTTTTCACTTACATCAACTAGTGCTGTCATTACGAATCTAACAGTAGCTATATCACTTAAGTTGTTCTCAATAGGAGCAGCATTCTCCTCAACCTAAATATAGATATATAAGTAAAGAGAAAATATTGTAGAGATGAAACGAACGAAATGTGGATATAAAGAGTGATTAATGGAGTAAAAATGACTAGACCTTATTAGCAAATGACTCGAAAGCGCGGAAAGTGAGTAGGAAATCATTAACATATCCAACATGGAATGCTGCGGTTACCAACAGAACCATCAATTTGAAATATTGCGAATATGATGTCTGTAATTTTAACATTATATCCTTTCACGAATATTAAGGAAATATTTTCAGTATTTAATATACATATAGAATCCAGGAATAAAATATTTTATATATAAACAATGAAAACTCACGGAAAAGATGCCACAATCCCTTATACCAAATCGTCTGCATCCTTTTTCTTGTCTCTCTATATCAGTAATTTCACAAAATCTAGCTTCTTTCGGTTCCTTTCGTAGATTCTCACTAAGAGTTGTGAATATAGAAGGCATCTTAAAATGGATAATTCACAGTATACTTTAAAGATTATAAAATAGAATCAATTTGTTATTGGAACAATTAGGATGCACTATTCTTAAAGTGAGAAATGCATATGTAATTGGTGAAAAGTAGCTGTATAAGAACACGAAGAGATCACAAGATGGGCAATATCTAATAGTCACGAGCTTGAGCAGACAGCTCGAAAATATTTTCGTCCACTGTCCGGAAAACAAAGAATACATCTGTCAACAAACTGCAGAAAATTGAACAGATTGTTTCTCCTGTTCTTTCTTCTTAGAACTATTTTATACCAGTATATCCGTAAATTTCAAATATGATAAATACTGTATAAAGGATAACAAAATATTGGGCAGTACAGAAAAATTTACCATATTTTTAAGGAATATATTAAGTCTCATTTATACATAAAGATATTATATATATATACTATATCTCTACAAATACTTCATACCATGAATAGGATAACTAATCGACACTTGCTATGTAAATAATAAACCATTTTCTAAATTAAATAGATAATTCAGCTAATAAAATAGATAAGACCGTAAATTTCTTTAGATCAACTAAAAAATTAACAAAGTACTTAGCGACAAATTTATTCAGTATAAATTGCTGGAATGACTGGACTGTTAATGCTATATTTCTTCCTAAAGACCTCAAAATTCAGAAAAAAGACAGTCTATAGACAGAATATCTAGCCAGATATTGATTTATTATTCTCATTATCCGCATCGTATTGTGTGATCAATATTGTTTTTATTCCGTTCTTACAAGTCACATGATCTCCGTCAAAATACAAAAACGCAAATTAAAAATTTCTCACGAGCGCTTATGTCAAACAACAAAGTTATGTTCACTAACAAGCCAATAGCTAATCCAAAAGTTTAGATAAGAATAGTCTTTTAAAGTCGTGCTATCCATATCCTCAGTGTTGATGCTCATAAAACTGTATGTGCATGTAATTGAAATTTGACTGAAATTAAGTGTTATTTGCAACTTATACGAGTACCTTTCTTTATTGTTAAAACACATGTTACCGTTTTGTATGTTATCCTCCGATGTGAGTTGCATACTATATAAGGCGATAATAGAAAAATAAATGAGTTATGTACGGTGGAAAGGAATGGTGATCGGAAGTGTGCAAGTGGTTCAGAAACAGGGTAACGAACAAAAGCAATGAATGTGGTAGAAAAATCCACGTTCATTGCGAATAAAGAACAGACATTTGATGTGACAAGCGATCGAAAGCGCGCCTACTTTTTTGTTGCCGGCTTAATTCACACATTGCTCTGTAGATTCCAGATTCTGCATCCAACTAAGAAAGACATAAAATGTCTAAAAACAAATTACTCTTAGAAGATTTGCTAAAGACACCACATAATATCCCATTGTTAATACTTGTCACTCTTTTCATTTTCCTCTTAAACAGAGGAAAATGAGATTGCGAAGGAGAACGAACGGTAAAGCGAGAGCAGTGGGGCGGCATAGAATCGGTCAAGGACGAAAAAACGAAGGGCCGTTAATTTGGAAAAAGAACATGAAAACGAGATAGCAAATTAGATAGTGCTATAACAAACAGTAGCTCTAAAAAAATACTGAAGAAAAATACGAGGCGGGAGAGAAATGAACGACGGGCACCGTTTAGAGGTGCCATAATTAATAAAATCTAAAGAAGAAAAGAAAAGTCAAATTTGCCACAGACGGATCTAAATGTATGACAGAAAAAATTGCAGTTTTTAGGCACACTGGTAATGGCTTGCAAACGAAGTTCATATTGGTCAATATTTGCGTTATTCGCCACCCGATATAACTAATTCTACGTGGCTAAAGAAAGACGACACATAAAAATATGTTAAAGAAAATGAGTAACTAGCGCATATATCTAAATAATTCAATAGTAGAACAACTTATCCCTCCTAACCAATTAGTTTAAAAGTGGACACTTCGAGATGTAGGAAACCAGTACGACGTTGGGAAACCACTCGAAATCCAATAAAACTATCTTAAACAACGATTCGAGGAGATTTCATAAAACGGCATTGACCTGGTGCTCGCCTGAGTCACCCCACCCGCAACATTGAGCGGAGATTACTTGACTCATAAACAACAAACAACTGAATTACTACCATATCCCATTTCTAGTATATATAGGTCATAGTTTTATCCGCATGGGAAAGAAGTAAATCGAATATGGTAGACTAATACTAAATATGTAGGATGTGCATATGTTACTGTGAGGCAAACAATTTGAGCAAACAAGATCAAAATGGTGCAATACGTTAAAGACGGCGGCAATTGAGCGCCACTCAACTTCGATCCGCAATTTCGCTAACCCATGCCGTATAATACGAGGGGGAAAGAAAACGGATCTATGGAAATATATACAGTAGAATAAAAGGGGAAAGTGATGTTTGAGAGTAGATTATTGCGCAAACTGCGCGTTGAATGATTGTCAGAGATAATTCTCGTGGCTTTCACAATAGTGTATTGCAGACGAAAGAAAAACAATTTTCAATATAGCATACATATTATAATTACACTTAACCAAAGACTATATAATAGACTAGTTAAAACTTGGCAAAATATAATGAATAACTAAATCAAGGAGAACGTTTGCGACAACTTGCCGAGATGCTTGAAATATATTTTCCCGCACAACAGATAATGTAGATAAGGGCGATACTATGTACAAGACTGTACCTGGCATCAAAGTGGAAATAAGACAATTTTCATGGTTGTGATAAACAAAAGAAATATATTTAAAAATTGCCACCAAAATAAGGGAGTTATAAAAAAATCTAAATAAAGAAGCGATCGAGGATGTGGGATGGTCACTTGTATGCCAGCGTGGATAAACACGGGGAGAATCAGACAACGAGAGTTTCTATCAGGGATGCAGAACAGACTGGTACACGCTGGGTACAGATGGCCGGCGCATGGCACGGCGGACTGGAGGTCAGAGGCGAATCTGGAACGATGAAATAGTATGTATTGCAGTAACGCAGACACTACAGTGTTCTAGTTTTGGTAATTACTTAGTTGGTTTCTTCTGAAACCAGTAATTTATAGTTTTTCGTAGTGGTATTACTTACACATTTCAGCCCCTCGTAGTGTAGTCACTCAACACTAAAAATCGCAGATCTCTTTCATTATTTCTAACCATCAGAGGTCATTAAACTACATAGATCCAGCAAAATTTGGAATATGCGATATTACAACAGCATAATCACAACTTATGTAACCCTTATATTCATTCAGTCTAAAATTGGTATAAACTTGCCTGTTTGATACCAAAGATTTTTTCAAACAAACTCTTAAATGACAAGTTGTATAAAAGCGCTGTAAAGTTTCTACAAATCACCCGAGATTATTACGAAGACCTTTTAGTACAATTTAATTAATTAAAACTTTTAAATGAATAAAGGTAATTTTTCTTTATAAACATACAAGCGAGATGTCAAATTAAAGCTTAGGTTAAAATACTAAGTAGTTTCTTTAAGGATAGATTAAAATATTATATAATGACACAGCGCAGTCAAACAGGTGCAAAACTACTCCCCGGCCGGGAATTGAACCCGGGTCTCGCATGTGACAGACGCGGATACTCACCACTATACTACCGAGGACCTGTCCATTCGATTGTGTTCCCCAGATATATAATCATTTAATGGATACATAAATTAAAGAAGTTATATTTCTAGGATATTTCTTACTTTAAGACTTCCTTGAATAATTTCTTGAACAAATCTATAAATAGATAATTGTGGCTGGGCTTATATTAATATGAGCAGTGCTCTAGATATAACTGTTTTTAAGTCGAGTTAAACCTCACATAGTTGCTCTTCTATTCATAAGGCGTGTTTTTAGCTATTCTGAAGATGAAGGGGTCGACCACACCATGTTTCAACCTCTTCTTTTATTTTCACACCAACTGCTTTACGTCTCACCGAACTCCATTCACTCTCGTAAATTGCGTGGGGCCTATTAATTCTATTCTACTCATTAGTCCTCTCAATCACCATCTCATCTCTCTTGGGTTGATCCGCCATTATTTTACTTAGCATTTGATTAACAATCTAATAGTCAACCATTAAAGTTGAAGATAAGTATACCCAATAATATTACAGGGAGGTGAATAGTGCTGCGGGGAAATTATTCGAGTACTTAGATCTCAAGACTAGTATTTTTCTATTGATCAATTATTCCATTTAAATTGTAGATACAGCTAAATTACTTCCGTGATCCTAATGTATATAGCTTGTAAATATATAATTTCTATTGTTATTTATATCAGATCAAATTCTTCCTTCTTTCTGTAATCAGTTTAATCGCTAGATAAGAAGATATTTGTAAGGTTTTAAAATAAACTATATAAATACACTTTTGTGGAATTAATGTATTTGGTTGATTTTGGCGAGCAATCCTTCTCATTTGATATTCTGTTATTAATTAGTATTTTGCATAGTTCATTTTCTGGATATCGATCTAGGCTGCTCATACCGCACTTCTCACCTAAAGGACGAACAAATGTTTTAGTTTTGTATTACTTGAGGACATCACAATACTTCCACCTTCATTAAATATAAATATATACAGGTTATAGTATTATTTTTATTTGATTTATTTGATAATGCAGATTTTATAACATATTTTGAGTGAAAAATAAGCCAACGGATAACTTCTAAATCGACTTCTCTATTTTGCTTGAACACTTATGAATATGTTTATCGAGCTCAATTCAATGATGCATTAACATTTTCAAATCTTACATTTATACATCTAAATTTAATTTTGGCTTTTATCTTATAATAGTTAACTTTTCCATATCTAGCACTTTTAATCCAATTTGTTAGCTATGATTCACAAACTTTAAATTAGACTGTCGCATGAAAAAACGTTTCTAAAGTTCTGCAGACGCTTTTTTGTACGAGTTTACAGCGTAAATAGTTCATTTAATATGAGATGACAATGATGTATAGAATTCGTTGCTACTCCTCTTGGAGGTCACATCGAAGTGCCGTGTCCTCGATCATCTTGCTGAAGTCCAATTAATAGGAAACGGCCGACGCAGGTGGGCTAATAAAGCTCGTATACGCATGAAATTGCATAGACAAAAACGAATCATGAGGAAAATGAGTCAATGCTTCTCTTGTAGGAAAGTTGGCCGTGCTAAATAGTCTAATAGACTAGCATATCCACCCAGCTCAAGATCAGCTTATTACTTATAGCCAATGAAGACTACTAGATGTCTCTCTCTCTCTGATACTCTCATATCACTTTTACTTTATTTTTGTTTCCTTTTTCTTCATACATTTATGAAATGCCTACATTTTAGAGGTAAATTACAAATAAGTCTTATAGATGTTTTCCATTCAAGTAACTTATACGAGTGTTTTGAAATAATAATATAGTTGTACTCATTTATTTACCAGCTTTTATAATCATGTGTAACAAATCAAAAAATCTGTATGTTTTTCTATATTATTGTAATGTATATGGCGAGAACGAGGAAGAAAAAGGAATTGAAAACGAATGCTTAACTGATTCGTTATAGAGATAACAATAGGCGTCCAAGGGAGAGAGGAAAAGATTTGTGCGACGACATCCGAATTATCTACTTATCTCGTCGCTGGGGGTGATAATCGTAGTTTAGCCAGTCCGTCTTCTCCGATCGATTCCGCCTTGCTAGGCTATGTGGCGGCCCTACCCCGCCAATTCAACAACACCACTCAAAAACCACAAGCATAACTCTTTTCCAAACCTATTCTGAGTCATTCTTTAACACCCTCGTCATATTCTTACTTCCTCTCAGTCTAACTCCACGAAATATAAACGTTTACCACGTGATTACATTGCTCACACTATCTCACGCTCTTAGTTAACAACTAGCACCTATTGCTCATGGTTAATGCTTATGTTTATTTAGCACATGATATCACTGGCAATATAAATGTATTCCTTATTAGAGTTGTTGCCTCAGTAATTAGTGTCGCATTCTTTAATATCTTTAAAGTGTTTGCATTTAACGGCGAAGGTTTTCATTTCGCATCAGTGGAGAACTTGGCTCTGCAAAGTACAATCGCTTGACACGAGCGTCTGAATAAGACCTTAAGTTATTATATATTCATTTCAAATCCCAAGTGCACTATACCATTATGCATTTCATTTAATGAAAAGATAGGTGTACTTTATATATCTCCCATATGCTCGTCTTCCTTCTAAATGCATAATTAGTATAGTAGAAAATCTACAATGTGACAAATTATAGTCTCTTGTTTTTAGAAGTTGTTTACTATTTTCTAAGTTTGCATTCTGTTGTTTTAAATCTATATTTTTAATCTCTTCCTTTCGCCTTACCCTTCTCTACATTATTTGTGTTTTCCTTAAGATTTCCTAAAATTGTTAGGGTCGTCAGCTAATCCCTGTGATATTATTATTTATTTTGGGCTTCAAATACTTATCAATTACTATTATCGACCATCTCATTACCATATGACTTCATTTCGAAAAACATTCTGTTTTCCCCACTCACAGGCAGTTGGATTACAATGATTATTGATGGCTACATACATAGTAGGCTGCTTCCTGTTAATTTTCTCTTTACTTTTGTTGCTCTTCCTTTTCCAGTTAAAATCGTTTTTTCATGAAGTGTGAATAAGTTACAGAAATTGTATGTAGTTCTGCACAGTTCGAAATTCTTCGAAAGATTATTTGGTATTATCCTTTCTCCATTGCTACTTTTAAATCTCATTCGCTGACATGAACACTTCGAGAAAATAGGCATCAATAATCAATACATGAAGCCAGTGCCGAATTTTATGTATTTCTAATAGTGCTGTTGGCATTAGTTTCGACTCATGTTAAATAATCTATTTGAACACAAGTTGTTGATCCATCATGTCCTTTTAAATCTCATTTTTCATTCCTCTAGATGTCGTTTCAAATTGCGAAATCGAGTGGAGGATTGGGCTTCAAAGTTTAGTGGCATGACTTTTATACTGACGAAGGTTTTTGCGCTGTCGTTGGCATTAGGCTTATTAATATCACAAGCAGTAGTACCAGATCCATAAATCCTGAACACATTATAGAAACTTCTATCCATACATGAACTCATTTTCACCACTAAAATCCCACAGTTTTTACATGTTGTAAACAACTTAATCTTTCATGTCTAATAATAATACAACACGTTTGTTGATCATTTAAGTTGAGGGGAACATTTTTAGCTCATTTAATATACAAATGTTTAAGTTGTTTTGAATAAACGTAATATAGCAAAATTTGGAACGCTTCATCCCATATGGTGTTCTCTATGAAATAGCTATTATTGTAATATAATTATAAATCATAAAATAAAGTTGTAGTTTTCTCATCTCAAGTGGTAAACAATTTTTGATTCACATCACGTTCTCTTTGCTTTGAATTTTTCCTTTTCCTCATTACCTTTTCTATCCATTGACGTTGATTAACAGCGTGTTGTTATGATTCTGTCCACTTCTAATTTCAGAAAGAAATAATTTGAAGGAAATTGAACTCCCTATTTAGATCTTTATGGCGTATCATGTGGATGCAAAATTTTAAGAGAAAGTGCTTATTTATGTCTGAATTTCGAATCTTAGTAGTTCGAATTATCAACAAGAACCTACATGGAGTGCGATCGAAGTCCTGAAAGTATCTATATTTTATGTTTTTCAAATATTATCCATTCCTGTGTTTCTTTAGAGCCTTGAAAAGTAATATTTCTGCATTGCCCGTTTACTCTCACTTATTCACAATAGGTTTGATGTTCAAATTCAAGTAGAATTAAAGGTAATTAAACTCTATAGTTTATTAGACGTAAGTTTTCATCTATTGTTAAATTTAACATCTAGAAAGATTTAAATCTAGATTCACGATTTCCAACTCTGATTTTTTAAAATAGTTTAGGTTGTCTTCATACTCTAAATATTATTTCAACAAAGCTGTTTGTGGGAAGTTCCTATGTCCAATTTTATTGGATTAGAATTTTCTTTCATTCCAATGACAACTAATGCCAATCGTAATTGTTTTAAACTCCGAATTTATCACAACAGAACTTTTATCAGACATATATGCCGGGATATTTTGGTAATTAAACTTATTTTCTACGTATGCATTTGATCTACGCTATATTATGATTATAGGTGAAATATAAGGAATTGTGACTGATTGCTTGACGATAAGTCTGAGTGAAGTCCTCTAGTATTTATTTCATACTTGGCTTTTTGCATATTAATATATTTATATACACTAATTTTTCTATTTATGCTTGTGTGGTTTATGTCTCCCAGCTGAATACAAAGTGATATCCGGGTATTGGGAGTCTTTCAATTATAAATGTTCGGCCCATATCCATAAAATATCTCATGGGATAAGCATATGAAAATGCATGGAGGATTGCATATCATAACAATACCCACTGTGACTTCTTTAAAGTGCTTGTACACCTAAGAAAGTTTTTCTTATTGCTTTTTTTCTTATTGGGTTATTTATACCCGTCGCCTTCTAGAACGAATACTATATCTTCCAGCTCACATTTATTGTTATCTGATCTCGACTTTGCAAACCAGCACCGTCCACTATTATTGTTAGTATTATTATTACTAATAGCACTAAAATACTTTTCTCAGGTCCCATGTTTACTTCATATTGTCCTGATTTTGATAACAGCTCAGGAGATGAAGAAGAAGTGGTTGTTAGGGTAAATTAAAGTTTTACTCTAATATTTGGTCAGATTTTCAACTTCATTATATACTACTTTTCTTGTATCAAATTGTCATCTCTATCGGTTTATCCTACCATAGATCTATCATTTCCTATAATCTCTTCGTTAATTGAAAAATTCATCTTAGTTGTCACGAATTTCCGTTACAACACTTCATAGTTTAATGCAACTATGTTTGTAAAACTTTGTGGTGCATATATAATATTTCAGTCTCAATCCGTTCATTCCAATTTTTTATCTCAATCAAGAGAGAGTAGTTCAGGAGAAAGTGACAGGCTAGTGGATTTCGATTTGATTTTTATTCTATAGAAATGTAGAATCTGCATAATGCTATGACCGGCAGTCACGCACATCAAAATGACCGTTGCAATGCTACTAAAATAGTTCTATAAATCTCAAAACCCTATGTGATTTATAAATTGACTCTGCGTCTCGTATCTTTTCCACTTCTTATGTCCTATGATTTCTGACCTAGAGCACTTTCAAAGATCATGTGGATTCAAAAGTACGTTGTGAGTAAATTAAATGTTCCACATATGGGCGCGAAAAAGAAAGGTGATCATTCACAAGTCTTATTCTGAACTAATATCTTACCATCCCCTAATACTCTAGAAATTTATTCAAGATATTTCGCCATATTTTTAAAGTTTTAGCATTTTAGTGATTCGGAATTCCTGGTTCATCCTATCCTTCGTAGCTTGATTAAATCCAAATCAGCATACACTCTTCGGAATAATCTACCGAAATTACCCGTCAGCAAAACCACATTCCAGGTGCTTCACTGAGCCAATGAAATTTGTTTTATTATTATATTATTCACATATAATGCATATTCATGCCAAGTACGTATTAATTTGAAGTTATTAATAATAAAAAATCGAATTTTATAGATGAATTTGTCGAAAATGCTAGAATCTACTCATGAAAATTTTTCTGCTAATCAAGAGCCACCAGTAGCCGATTTTTATCCAGACTTAGATATGAAATGGCCGGAACCACAGTCTTTAAAGAAAGTGAAGAAGGAAAAGGAGGTATGTATTATGATTGTATTTTACTGATTCATTTTCTGTACCACCACTTTTTATAAGACATAAGTGGTATTTGCAACGTTTTCTATTCACTTGATGGAAACGCGACTACAATTCCCTCTATAGGCCATTTGTCTCTTTTCTCAGTGTCCAGACTTTTCATAATCCAGTAGCCAGAGAAGCAATCACTCACAATTAGCCAGTTCACGTGCTTCATTTCCTCTCACCATCTCCACTGCCATTAACCTATGGAACGATGTTCATATTAACCACTCCATAAATATCTCACATTATAGACCTCCTGCGCTCTGCCCATATTTCTATTATTTTTATTCTATGCGATTGCTGAGATTGCAGTCCAAGCTCCCCGATACTAATCAACTATCTGAGCTAGTTGTTATGGAGGGTGTGAAACTTCAAAACCCAATTATATATGATATATGCTTTTTCGTGATTGAGTCGAATTCCTTCTATTTTCCTAAAAGTGAAACTACAATTAATTGATTGACAATATACTGCTGCACACTTTCAGTTCTATCTTTTGATCTACCACTCCCTACTTAGCCAGACAAAGTAATACACATGCTTCACTTTTTTCAACTGGCATTTAGATACTGTACATAAAATGTATATTTCAATTCAAACGGAAAGGATTACTATAGAATGATAATTCTCTTATAACTTTAAGTTGTTTCATAATATTTTTTGGAACCTAAACTTTTCTAGCCTCATCCGTTGAGAAAGATGTCTTCTTGGTGGTCGTCTCCTCCAAATGTACTTCTCGATGAAAGAATCTCTTTATCATCAACCGAAGAAGATTTAGGTATAAAAAATTGAATTTAAATGTTTTGCCCTCATAAAAGTTACCATTAATTGAATCATTTGTTAATAATACTACGCTAAGAAATGCCAAACTATTTAAGATCGTGCAGAGTGTTGGTCGGCTCCAGAGTGTCTGGAGGATGAAGATAGTTGCGGAAGTGAAGAAGGCAGGACTTCTGGTGTACGAGGAATATTTTCGGAGAGCTATCCTCTTATTGATACACCTGAACAAGGTGGAGTTGTTTTTATTCTTATATATTGTATCTCAACTTACGTGATGTCTCAGAACGTGTGCTTAATAGTTAATCAAAATATAATTGAATCAGGTCTATTACATTATTTTAATAAGTATTTGGACTAGTTTGTTAATACAATAAAATGTAAACACCTCTATTCAATTTACGATGCATGAGTGCCGTCGTTTTGAGTGTCTGAAATTAGTAATTTTAAGCAGATAAACCTACGTTGAGTTGACATCTGCTGTCATGGTTCATGTAAGTTCTGTCTCTTCTGATTTGCTAACGACCCCTTTTGTCTCTTGTCCCAAGTATGTTTCATTATGCGCGCATCGGTGTTCCCATACAACGCAATCCAGGTGCCCCATTAGTCTTTATTTATTATTTTTGTTGCAACACTCAAGAATCCTTACTTTTCCGTCTAAAACACATTAAAGCTTCTTTATGCTTTGTTATGTAATTAGTTGACAACTTGCTTCAGTTTTGATCTTAGAAAATTGTATGAAAGGCTACAAGTCCTTATACTCTAGCATATCCGAAAATGTTCATTGTTTCAACTCTCCTTAAATAATTCATGAAAGTTAATGTTTGCTTAATTTCTTTTTGAACGATTCTAACTAATTGTATGTATGCATCTTAGAGGGCATTCTAAAGCAACTGAACCACTTTTGTACTAGTTGTAAATTTCTATTTACAAAAGTGGATGTCTAGGAAACTGCTGATTTGCTCATATTAACGATGGATTAATAAATATTCCACTTATGCATTGAAATGATATATTAAGTATACCAAGAGCAAGATTTGTATAGGCCAAATTTGCTCTGCAGGCTTTGTACTGGAAAGGTATGCCATTTTGTTCGGGAAAATTAGCCATGCAAAGCCGCAAATGCTTTGTTGTGAGGCTTTAGTTTGCTATGCTACTGCCGCAGCACGTTGTTTCCTCATATTTATGAAGAACTTATACTTTCAGTGGGTATACTTGGAACGCTTCCCCTTCTCCACCGTAGCATATCTTTATAAAAGCATTGTTGGAACGATTCTAAATTGGTATTTAATTGAGATCCAATTAATGCTTTGTCGTATCACAACCAAGAAATAGATAAACAGCATTTTAAGTCCAATCAAGTAATCAAATTATTATTGAGACAAGAGCATAACTGTAGCGTTCATCTTAAAAGTAGTCAAAGACTACAATTCCTCGATTAGATATGTTGTAAAGTTGCTTATTCCTACTGATGGAGTTTAATCTTTAAAGTAACGTTACATTAATGAGACGTTTGTAGAAAATTTGTGTTCACGACTATTTTTAACGTCATTTCTTTTAATCCACTTCTTCAAAGCAAACTTTTGCAGTGACGTAGTCGGTGTTTATATCATGGAAAACCAAACTAGGGGTTATACATATATTGGCAAAACAAGATGACTTATTTTTATGTTAGATCTTAACAACTAAAATTTATAAGCAAACAAACTGGTATACATACCTGTGGTCTATTTGTGGTTAGTTCAAGACTAAATATCTTAGTGAAGTAGACTTGTTTTATCCATCAATGTCTCTATAATTTATAATATTGTTAATATTGTTTCAAATCACAAACATTGTAAGGTAACACTCCCATTGTAGAACCTTCTTTGTGTTCAATCCACCTTCCCTCTAGCAGCGGATCTGCCACATCACCGTCACCTTCGAGACCACCATCGCCTGTTCTGGGAAAACCAGCTTGCATTACTGGTATGGTACCATTCCACTTGACATTACCAAACTTTACATACTCACATAGTGGTTTTATCTGCAGAAAAGTAATACATTCAGATGTTTGGATTTCTTTATATGACTAATATAAATTTTCAATTCCTGGTTATCCACGTTATAATCCGGATATGTGAAATTACTGAGTCCGCTATGGATTTCATGCTCAAATTCCCTGTGATAAATACATGATGCAGATATTCCACAAAGCTACCATGTATCCGATATTTCGATTAAAAATTCCTTGTACTAATATCATTTGGTATAATTAGCTTCGGTAGCCTTTCGCACATTTAATATTAAACAGTGGTGTAGTTACAATTAATTGGTCGCTAGTCAGTGATTTGCCACTAAACTGAATTCGTACTCATTAGAGGCGGAAATGACTCGTCACTGGGTATATTGAAATGTTACTCAAAGCATAATAGTTCGTGAAGTGAGTAGTTATTTCTAAGCTTATTGCATCTTTACTAGAGTTTGAATGATATAATACTGGAGCGCTTTAAATAGTTCCCGATTATTCAATATTATGAATGCAGTTTTTATTTAAAGCTCGAATGTCTGGATCACATTCTATGCAACTACGACCTCGCCCTACTCCTTCTGTCGTTTTCGGTTATTCCAGTAGAGATTCATCACCGTCTGATGATGAATGGCCGCAACATGATCCGTGGCCACAACAAGAGGTACTTATTTTTCCAATCTGATTTTCTTTTTTCCTTTTATCTTACTGAATATTTCGCTCTAAACTGTTTGCAATTTGAAGTGGATTTTGTTTCTAATTCCTTCAAGAATTGCTACTTTATTAGGTCTGGCCAGAAGAAGATGTATTATATCGTTCAATGCGTACCGGTTGGACTGAACACACTGCTTTAATGCCACGATCATTTTCTGCCCAATTAGACTCCACCCATCGCGACTCCACCCACATGACGATTCCATCTAGTCGCTCTTCTCATTCTCAGATATGTAAACTACCTGAAGCTGGGAAAGATTTAGGAGATTCTGCCCATTCACAACTAAATGAGATGGAGAGGTTTGTCATTATTCATTGACCTACAAACTTTAAGCCAACTCAATTTATTTCTATAAAATATTGCTTACAGGCAAGATCTAGCCACTCGTTCTGCTTGGGTCGATCGTGGAAGTACTGTGAAATTAAACTTAAATGGCCAAAAGTCATCATATCCCTCACAGCTAACAGAAAATCAAGAATGTATTTGCATAGATAAAACTAAAAATACAGCTCGTTTAAACCAAGAGGAGCAGTTATCTGTCTACACTGATGGACGGCATGAATTAGCACATTTTGGCAGTCAGTCTAGTTTAAGAATGCTTTGTCACCACCAAGAAGCAATGCGCAGATCATATACCACCGATGAGTTGAAAAGAGGGCGTCGCCGTCTTCCGAGACGTCCGGATGTTCCACCATATGATGGTTGGTGAAATTTCATATAGAAAATAACCGATTATTCAAATAAAAATGGGCTGAAATAAAAGAAACTGTGTATTATTTTTGTTATTGTTTGTGTTGTTAAAACATGGACTGGGTCTAGTAATATTTTAGAGCAGTTTGTCTTCAATGTATCCATTATTTTTTCAACATAATATACATCCTACTGTGTTATGCATTTGTAATTTTAAACCACTTAGTGGCAAACAGGATTTTTCTTGTTCATTCTGTGTCATAGTAATTGACTAATAGGATCATTATCGACAGGACATTTTCATTTTAAAAACTTTAGGCGATCTTCCATCATCAATCTCTCTGTACAGCCATTTTCTTTGTGATGGAGATTCAATTGTACCTTGTGATATATCGTCCCCTCCAGGTGATAGAGAAAGAGTCCGATTCTACCAAGTTGCTACATCTGAAGTACAGTCACCACCTGTGTGAGTGGAATGTCGTTTTTGTGCCTCATTATTTTTATCAATTGAATCATATGCAACTAAAAACTGTTCTTCCTTTAAACTATAGGTCCCAGTTGGTTTAAAACAGCATATGGTATAAATTTCTTTAGTTCTTTCATTCCTATGCACTTAGTATATAATATTTTCAAAGCAGTATAAATTGCGTTTCTTTAGATATCTCTACGATTTAAAACAGAAATTATTAAAAATGCCGATATCAAAATTATGTTATATATAGTGCGGGAAGTCCATAATTTTTTGAATTTTCATTAAGTGACTTTTAAGCACTTAAAAAAAATCAGCCATGTGCAGTGGATTACAGAATTTAGTAATATATCTATTTCTCATAGTTATAATTTCTACTCATTAAATATTAAGTGGTATTAAATAGTGTTTTCACGCTTTCAATGTTTAGAGGTTTAACGGAAACTTAAATAAATGATGAAAATTTCAAGTATAACTAGCATATTTATAGTTAGCATAAAACACAAGTTCCAGGAAATCAAGACCTCTTAACTTGCAGCCTGCCACCCACTTGTCAGCTGAGATAAGAAGGTGAGTCGTGTGGTATTTGATATAGAAACGCTATCAGCCTCGTAATGAGCAGCCTATGAAATCTAGTAAATAATTTAAACATCCACATCCACATCCATATTTTGTTCTTGCAATGAATGTTTTCTAGCACCGGCTAGTATACACTCAAGTCATTATCGACGACAAATTAGCTAGACTCTTCAGTTTGCTTAGGTTCTCGTTGGTAATTTATGGAACACACAACTAAAGTAGATATTTAGATGATTTTTTATTGCTAAATCTTCGTTGGAGAATGATGCAGAGTGTAGGATACAATGGGCAGTGCTAAAGTGGGAATATGGAGTAAGAGAAGTGCTTGCAGCATCGAGGAGGTTATGGATGCACATCTTTTGCTATCACCGCCGCTCGTCCTCCCAATATCGCCATTAGTTTATGCGCACCATGGCTTATGTTGGGTAATTGAAAACGGCGCAGTGCCATAGGCTGTTGTGCTCTATCTTAGTCATACGGCTTTCTTCGCTAACTCTGCGATATCCATTAGCTATAAAAGATTATTCCTAAGTCTGCAGATACAATTATGACCATCGAGAACAACTTTCAAAGCAGATCGGAATGTAGCCACCTACCTAGGTTTTTCATTTGCTAGAGCCTCTATATATATATTTCTTTTTACTTGTGCATAATACTTTTTTGGATTGAAATATGCAGTGCGTAGGTTTCATGTGTACATATTTATTAGATCAACCAATATTATTTCATAGCTAGTTAGTAGTCACCGCACATAGATTTAGTATGTATAGCAAAGTACTCTCCTCCATATCTTATTAATTTCTAGTCGTCGTTTTTTGTTGTGTCAGAAATTTTCTTTTCTAACTTTATCTTCTATCAAATGACTAAAACAAAATTAGTAGGAAACATACTCATCTCCCATGAATCGTGTGTAGGGTACATTTTTTATCGTTTTCTTTCTCTCTAACTACTCTTAAGAAACTTTATTTGTAGATTACTATTCATAGTAATAGCAAGTTTATGAACTTATTAGTGAATTTCAGCCCACCCGTGATGAATCGTAGAGAAATGAACCCATATGCGGATTTGGAAACTCCAATGTCTCCTCCAATCAATGGTAGGTTTCTATTAACTACCTCTATATCCACAACGTCAATGTTTATTCTGCATGACATAGTTCTATATTATTATTCTTTAAGTGAAATAAGCCTAATAAGGCAATTACTTCTAATTAGAATAGTATGTTCAGTTTTCAAAGAAAACATCCACTCACTGAATAATCAGTACATTTTCATATCTTTCGAATTGTATAGTTTGGAATGAAAGGAGAAATACTTATTCAAAGTTACAGAACAATTTAAGAAACCACTCACATGTTAGTCAAATATTAAAAGTTTTTGAAATATTGCTCTCCTAAATGTTTGGCTTTTTAACTACTGAGATTGATCATTTCATAAGAATTATGGTATTACTTTTGAACTGAATTGTGTCTGGATTTGTACTGAATTAGGTACAATGTGCGACGTACGTTTCGTTTAGTATTCATATGAGAAGTATAGATTTCATATGACAATTTATTATGCTTGAAACTCCATATTATCTTTCATGGCTATGTATCTGTGCTGACCTCCACTAATCCATCCAAAGTTGCTTCTCTAAAATAATTCTATCTTCTCCCACTGCTATCTTCATTAGTACTTGATCTTTATTGAATTATAGAGCAATTATCTCTAGTGATTTATCGATAAATACATCCATTTCCCATCCCTGGGGATGTTCTCTGCCATCGATCTGGCAATCTCGAATTGTCTCACATTGTCTCGCATCGATTCGACCCACTCGCAGCTCTCCAACCAATTGCCTCATTTCAGAATAGACAAATTTGGCGGTCGTATTCCCATTAAGCCCCTTTAACTTCCCATGGATTATTATTTTTACTTTTAATAAAACATTTGTAGTATTTTCTTAATTAGCATAGATTTCTGTCTATAGCCATTTTCGAAATGACTAAACCCACTTTATTTAAATGGGAGTGTCTGCAAAGAGCACAAATATTGTGGTTTAGAGCAATATTGGAGACGTCAACATAATTAAAATTGATCAAATCAGGAATATCTGACGCTAGGCGTTTGCATGATTTTGAATGCTTTTGTGGATGTATAAACACACTTGGATATAGGCAAGAAAAGGAACCTGGATGTGTACTTGACAGTTGTTGGATTTGCCGAAAAGACTCCTCTCATCATAGCCCACAGTATTTAGCAAGTGCTTTCTCTTGTTGGTTATGTTAAGTGTAGCCATAAACAGAAGGACTGCTGCGTTATAACTAATTCTTCTTTCATCATTTATCTGTCGAAATTACTCACTTGGTCCGCCATTACTTTTATGTCCGCTCTCGATCCAAGTGGGTGTTTTATAGTTTAAAGTTGAATTTTTCGTGGTATAAGTAGTCAGTTATAAGTTTGTTAAATGTAAGTTGGCAATTATCAGAAATGGAAATCAATAGAGGTCTTTTCTTTAGTTAGTTTAGTTAATGTATTGATAAGTTTCCTGAATAATAGAGCACGGAACTAAAAACTAGAGATTGATTTGAATTAAGCTCTTATTACTTAATACCTATTATTACTGTATTGTATTAATAACTAATCCCACTGATAATTGCTTTTGTTTTGTCTTAAGACCAGAGATAATTCTAATCTTCTGTTAGTCTAATTTCATTATTTTGTATAATCATCTATCTTTTTCAGAGCGATTTTTGGAAAAATTTTGATCTAGTTATAGAGTAGCGAAAATACTACATGGTTAGGTTCCGTTTTCATGCATTTCCTAAAAGAACTGCGTGCTGAACTTAAGGTTTTTCTGTTGCTAACACTTTAGAACTTCTGTTAGAAGTAAAACTCTATTCTGCCGCCGTGTTTATCGCCAGGAAATGATCTATGAATCATACTTGTCTCAGTTTTATGATATATTAATGCCAATATATTCAACCTAGTCATGTCAATTAACTATTTTAATTCCCTAATTGTTAATTGGCATACTATTAGTAGATCACTCTCACTAGTTAGAAGTTGTAGATCATAAATTCCATAGAATATTTAATTAAAAACGACTAGTCTTTTATTACAGTATTTCTGTCAGAGCCAAAAAAGCTGTGTTGTACAAATTCAAATATTGTTATTGCAAATATTAGATTACGATTAGATGTTTTAACTGGAGTCTTTAATATATATTTGATTTTTTTTTAAATATAGAAATCCTAAGTTGAAGCTTTCCTTCTTTGATGAAAATAGGCAACCAAGGTAGTAATTCATGACATTTCATTCTTATCCTATAATAATTAATCAATACTGCCGAAGTGTTTCATATTCATTCATTTATAGCTGCTCAAATGCCTTTTTCGACTCTCATTCCATTCCGTTCCTTGATTTATTCTTTCTGTGTCGCATCTCGTTGATTGTTTTGTGTCTGCCTCCTCCGCCACTGGCCATTCCCTAAATTGGGATTATTATGATGTAAACGCTGTGACGATCTATACGAATGCCTGCACGTTATTCACTTCAGAACAGATATTATTAAAACCCAGTCGGATACAATTCGGTTTGCCCCCTTTGGACACAGTTTTCCATTAATCTCTTTAAATCTAGTGTCCTTTGATGTCAGTGATTAGCTCGTGTCTATATAGTTGATTGTAACATGGGAAATTAGCTCCCAGTACTTATAATTGGAAGGTTAACATTTATTTCCTTCTTCTTTTGTCTATAGACAGACCAAATTTCTAATATTTATGTCTTACTTCAAGCAAGTCCTTAGAAATAATGGTATTTTAGTGGATATCATCTGTCGTTTTTGCTATATTATGATTTCATTAGTTAGGAAAATGGGATAATATAAAATGAAAATCTACCATGCTTCCTTGACATATCGATTTTTACGCAAGTATTAGTGAATATTTAAGCTATTTTCCTTTTAATTTTTTTTCTAGAGATTTAATGGCGATTTTCTTCCAATTACTTGTTATCGTCCAGATTAGAATCATTTTAAGTCAAAATTTTTTATATAATTCATTCTTACATGAGTTTTTTTCCAAGTACTACTTCAAAATTAATTCTTGAATTAGGCAATCTTTTCTTACAGTACTGCCGTCCCCCCTGTCCACAGGCCGTCGTCTGCCCGCTTTGCCTTTCCAATCTGCTATACTCTCCCGTCTTTCTGCCATGTCAATACCACATCCCCCGTCTAAGCCACAGGACCACACGCTTTGTTTTATGGATGGTTAATATTTCAGAAATTAATTTGAATTTCGTAAATTTTGTTTTGCATTCTCTTTTACTTAAGAATGATCTGCTAGGGTCAGAAATTTTCAATATTTATTCAGTATGAATAGTATTATTTACAGGAATGGGTGACTCTGTGATGGGTCGAAGTATTTTTGAAGATTCGTATTATGAAGAAGATGGGATCAATGGAAATCAATATAGGGGGCCACGGAAATGTTAGTTGGAGATTCACATTCAATAGATGCTACTCACGAATTCCTTAATAATCAACTTTACTGCATATTTTCGGAGGAAGTTTTTCGATTGTTTCCTTTGATTTGTCTTTATTAGTTGATAGGTGATAACATCTTCTAGCTGTGAGAAATTACGTAGGTCTAGTAGTTCCTTATATTCTCATCAAAACTGCGTTATTTATTTGGCACAACATTGTATTGCGAATTCTTCCTATAATATAACTTAAAACTTCTCTTCCTTTTTAAATCTAGGAATAAGTTTTCTATTAATTTCCACTGAATTCATACAGTTATCTAAAAGCAAATATTTAACCAAATATTTCAAAAATTTCAGCTTTCTTCTCTCCAGATGACTCCTCGGGTATATCATCGTGCACAACTTCAGATAGCACAAATCCTACTCACAGGGTACAGTCAGCATTTACACCAAGGTAAAATTCAAGTAAAGAGATATAGTTTCAATACTTGCCAAACAAAATTGACTTACCATCAATCTTACATTTAAAAAAATAAGATTTTTCGCATTTTTTCTATTTAGACACTCGGACGAAGTTCTCCTCGATATTGGGGATGCTGTGCACGTTGAAAGAACATGCGAAGATCATTGGTGTTATGGTGGGAACAATAATATAATTCCATTCATAAACCTCAATGTTATAAAAACGTCAATAATTAGTACAAGAATTTCAGCATATTCTGGGCACTCTAAAACTTTTTTGTAGGGACAAATCTACGTACAGGTCTTTCTGGTATTTTCCCTTCTGCTGTTGTATGTGAAATAGATTTAGTTGAAGAAATATGCATGGGGGCTCTGCCAACAAATACATCCAGTTAGTTTATGATCATCCTAATTGTTTCTAAAGAATATTTTAAACAATTATATTCACTTTTAGAAATTTTGTCAGCTGAGCGGGATACTTTTTATTTGACTATGTTGGCATCAATAGAAGTGGGTCACCATAAGGGGAATGATGTATTAGTACAAGCCATGAATAAGGTAAGAAATACAACGGAAATAATTGTGAAGAAAACTCTTCCAATATAATTGTAAAACTAAAAGAAAAGTATAAAAGATATTTGTGTGACTATGGAATACATTACACTTTATTTAGGTCTTGTCAATGTATAAAAGTCATGAGGAAGTTATTATGCCTCAAACCGTATTGATGGAAATTTCTTTTCGAGGGATACATGTCATTGATAAACGGAAAAAAAACGTATGAAATAATTTCAGCCACTTTTATCTGATTCAATAGTTTTGGGTAACAAAAACAACAAGCATGGTTTTCCAGTTCTTCCAATGTCCTACATTCGACTTTTTCTATAGCCTGCAAAATATTTCGTTCTGCGGAGCACACCCTAAACAACTTAAGTAAGTCTGAACGTTTTTTCCAATTTAAGAATCCCTGTTGAGTTAAGGGATTTGCATGAAATTAATATCACTTTATGAAAATTTAATAATTCGATTTGACTCGGTTTTTAACCCCAGGTACTTCGGATTCATCACGAAACATCCGCTCCTGCCTCGATTTGCTTGTCATGTATTTATGTCCAGCCAATCAACACAACCAATTGTCGAATCTATAGGGTAAATTTTAAAATGTTCATTCTAGAAATCCTAGATGAAATTATCTTTATTTTATAGAAGGGCATTCAAACGTTCATATGATGAGTACATGGCGTTTGCCCATCCAACAGAAGACATTTATTTGGAGTAGGATCAATGTAGTATATGTTTCCATCAGTTACTCAAAGCTACTGATGGCACATGATTAACAGAAATTATTACTTTAGACTCATATCAATTTCTATATCAAATTATATAGCTCTCATCATTGAAAACATCAATTTTCATTCTTGTTTGAAGTGTTCAATACCACTACGAGTATTTTTCCTGCTTTAAATGTTTTCCATTTCTGTACTTATTTCCACGGACTATACTCAGAGAATTAATGATATTACTCTTCATACCTCTCAAAATGAAAAAAATTAATAAAAACATCAAACATAATAAATTAGCATATAATCTACTTCGCATTACTAACCGTAGGTTGTCTCATTCTAAACATGAAACAAAGTAAGAGAGAAGGGAGACACACTACTACAGTACCAGTATCACAGATACAGTCAACTTATATACTTATGCAAAACTAATGGTTGACAGGCGAATGGGTCAATACCAGTTGAGCCAACAAACAAAAAATCGAATTAGGCAAACCCGTGACATTGAACTACAATGTTGTACTGTACGGGATAAAAAAACTGTAAGAGAATGGGATATGCAAGCCAAAAAACTGCTTCTGTTTCTGACCTAGGCTATGACATTTGTACCAACGTAATACACTAGTGATAGACGAGACCACATCAATCCACATGGAATTTTTAAAGTACTAAAGGAATAAAAACTGCGGCGCTGTATATAAAACTGGTCAAACCGGTGCATCTCTACAAAATAAGGTGGTCTAGTAGGTAAAGAGATCTGCTCAAGTGAGACGACGACAGTAGAAAGAAAACACAACAGCAGAGATTCCAGTGAGCAAGCAGGTAATCCAAAAACGCAAATGATACTATGGCAAGATACAGCAGCTTACAAAGCATTATAATAGTGACAACAAAGAAAAACAATGACCTTAGTGGACCCAAAATTTCACATAATAAGACGACAGACAGAGTGGTAAAGTCGAAGTAAAGCCTGAATATGAATAGGCAAACAACTTCGGCGCTCTCCTGATACTAAGTCGACACTCAGCCAAGACAAGGCATTGTAGGTTTCCAATACATGACTACAAAACAATATTAGGAAAGTATCACTGATAACAGCAAATAGTAAATATTCCAAAGATATAATAGTCAATATTAAGTTAATAATTTTACTCACCGCAAAACTTCATCCGTCCTTGCACTGTCAAGTGGACTTTCTTTTTCCATTTTATCATTTCCACCCGACTTTCCCCGCAGATATTCATCTTCCTAAAGTTCAGTATAAATGCTCATCTAATTTTTTAGCTAAATAAATTGGTAATCAAGTTTTTATACCTGTTGTACTAGTGGAACATTTATATGAAGTGAGGACTTCAAATGTACTGGCGCTCTTCTTTTAGCACCAGGGCAGCTGGCCCAGAACCAATCTGGAAGATCAGCTGCTGGAGATGTAGATACATAGAAGCCAGTAGCCAAAGGTTGGTTCTCCACAGAAATATCTATAAATAATTTTTTTCAAACCTACAATTTACTATTAACTAAAATTACAATCTAGACTAAATAAACAGACCACCAGCATTATCCGGGAAAAAAGTACCACCCGCTGTTCGAAATCCAGCGCTCGGTTGAGGACCATCCAGGTTACTATCCTGTAAAAATACTGTTATTTTTTTTAGATCAATAGCATAAAAATTAATACAGCTGCTATTTCCACTGACCAGCATCAAGCTGCTGACAAAGTCTTGTCCCATCCCCATTTCATCTCCATCTTGTTCTATGTCATGTAATGTATCAAAATCAAAATCATCTTCGCCATCTGCCTGTTGATCACCAGATCCCAGCTAGAAAAGGTGACCACACTTTATATACTCGTGTTTTAAGCTAATTAACTAGTTAAATGGAAAAAATTTCTCAACTAACCTGAATATCAGCTCCTGTAGGGAACACCATAATATGTGTGCAACTAGTATCCTCAGGAGTAGATAGCGGACGGACCCTCTTCCTATAAGAGATGCATTCCACAGAGCATAATTGTTCAAATCGTTTTAGTCCGTAGAGATATAATAAATATTTCTGCTAACCCATAACCATCATTAGATGAATATCCTGGAAAGATTCTGAGATTTGGTTCAGGTTCTGTGGATATTAAGCAAGCAGACAAAATGGCCGGTGTGCCGGCTCCTCCAGGCATTTGAGCGCATGAGCTGCATACTTCCTTTAGTCGGGCTGAGTGACGTCTTAGGGCTTGTTTATTTAGCAAATGAGTCCATGCTGAATTAAAAATGGAGAATAACAATAAAATAATGGCTGAAATAGGTTTTTTTAATTCAAACTTTTGAAAAGTACTAATAAAAACCTCGAAATTCGCCATGTCCAATTCTGCCTAGTCTTCCAATTACTAATCTCCAATTCCTGGTTTCCATCGACAACACTCCAATGATATAGGTCCATAAGCGACCCATTGCGTCCAAAATTTGCGTTTTGGCACGGTACTTGTAGATACTTAAGTAAAAATTTTCAGAAAGAAATAACCACCTTATTTGCTCCAATGAATAATACTCTCTGCCATGCTAGACTAGTATATTTGATATTTCAATCAATAGTGTACCCACTTGGGATCATGACGTGTTCGTAGATTAATAAGACAGTTATCGTTGAGACGTCCTTGCGCATCCGTCACCGTAGCACAAAGCCAATCCGATCCAATTAGACAGTACGTAACATACAGTACCTATATAATATATACTATATCACTTAAACACATTGTTGATTCATTTTTAAATCAAACCTGCTCATCCAGTGACGTCTGAATTACCTTTCCACCTTCTTGCTTTTGCGTGAGGAAGGGCGGCGACGCAAGACAAAACGCATTAGATGGAACCTTAAAGATTACAATAAGCAATGGATATAGTAAGCAAATGGTGAAAACTTACAGAAGTAAATAATACTAGTAATTAGATATTAGCTAACCTTATACAATACAGCAGTGCCAGACCTTTCCCACTCGTCTATAGCATCCATTAAGCTACTACCTGGCCCGAACTTAGTCATACATCTAGCTTGTATACTCTTGATACAATCGGCAGATAGCACTCGGGGCTGTGTATAAACAGACAACGCCGTTGCCTAAAAACAATTCTTAAATGCAGATATAAAACAGATTATATATATATATATATATATATATATATATATATATAAAGAATAATACTAGAAAATAACCCTTAATGAGTCAGTAGCCATGTAGCCATCAAAAAGTTCACGTTCAGATCCACCTAAAATTTAGCAATACGTTAATGTAAAACTAGATTTTTAAATTGCACTTCACAACATTGAGTCAAGATAACAAAATACTAACTACTTTCAAAAACATCCTGATGTGATTTCCCATCGTTCATATAATCGGGAAGACTGCCTAATAGATCGGTGACCTTTAAATAACGGAGGAATTCGTCATATGGCAAAATTCCTAGTATATAAATAGCTATGGTGTTTAACCGATTTAAAGTTAAAATAATCTACAAACCTGTTCCATCCCGATAATTTCTAACTGCAGTTGATGCCTACGACGTGGTGGCAAGCGGACACAAACGGCGTTAAAGGCTCTCATTAATGCCAAAGTCGCAACTCGAGCATATATTCCACTTCGATATTCTGTTCCCCACGTGAATGGATTGAACTATATTAATAAAACCTTATATATTCAAAGAAATATCTACACTTCGAAGGAAATTAATTCGCTTACCACATAGATAACCACACAATGTGGTAGAGTTCCGTAATCGTCGACAGGAATGTCTTCGGGTTCTAAGGGCGGCTCTTCTTTGGAAGTTGACGGTGGTTGAGACTGGGAAGTGGATGCAGGATCCAAATTCAGTAAATCATGTAAACTGCTCGACTCTATCGGACTTGGTTGTGTTGCTATAAAGAGTATTTAATTAATCTTTGGAATAGGCAAAAAAATATTTTAACTTATATCACACTAACCGGACATTCCGCCTTTTTGGGGAGCTATTTGCGGAATAATTGGTTGTTGAGAATGTAAAAATGACTGCGATAGGCCTAAAAAAAGAAAGAAAAGAATTTACAGCATAATTGGGCTTTTGAAAAATTAGGTATTATATAGTAAATACTCCATTAACAGATCCCTTGTACCTTCCGCACTTCTCTCAGCAGATTGTGCAATAGCAGCAGCAGCAGCTCTTTTAGCTCTCATATCGTGTGCCAACGTTTCTCTGAACGCAGCTCTATCGAACATGTGATCTTGGTCCAACAATAACTGCTGCACACTTTCTTCCATTTGTTGGGTGAATAGCTAAAACATTAAATGTGTTTACAAATATCACTACTTAATCATACAAGTTCTCACTCATTTAACTCATTTATCGATGTTATTAAAAAGTTTACAATAACCATTACAAGTTAGACATTATAAAACAAACCCTGAGCCTTGTTATGAAGACTTTATTATCCACGTATCTAGTTACTAGATTAAGGAAATCAAGAGTGGTATTTGCAGCTGTATATTTTCCCGTTCCAGAACGACCACCAACACGAACACAGCCATCTCGATTGTCTCCAGAAACCCAAGCGATATGACGACCGAGTCGCATTCTCTCATACATTCTTAAAAGTGCGTTTGAAAAATATTTTCGTAAAAATGAAGTAGAAATGTAGATCTAGTAAGCTATATCAATTATAATGCAAGAACGTGTAAGCTCATATAATACAATTAGCACTACTAACTGGCTCAGCTGATCCATATACTTGACAGTCATAGCATGAATATCAGCATTATCAGGAATAACAGATAGATAAAGCACATCCTTTGGCTGATCGATAGGTCCGAGGGACATTTGCTCCCAGTGACGTATAATCTATAATAAATAAAACGAATCACATATTGATATATATCGCAAGTGTTTACTGTATAATAAATACAACTCAAATTTGTAAGTATCCAAAATACGAAGTATTTCTCTTTAAACTGCATGTGTAATATAAAATAAACGAATACCGTAAATCTATCCGAATACCTGAGGTGCAGCTCGTATAGCTTCCTTCTCTGTAGCAATGTTAATGTAGGGAATCGGTTCAGGTAAAAAGCTGTCCTCTTCTTGACCTGTTGCGCTCTTCAAACTCTTCGTTGTTAAGGATCTCCATGTCAAAGGACCTTCCACAATATTACCAGAACCATGTGTACATCTAAAAATGTAGTAAATTTGGTTAAAATATTGTTTGTAACGAAATATTTGTGGGAAAATGCGTAAGTGTTACCGTACTATCCGCATAGATTGCTCCAAGACTGGTCCAATTTCTGACAGAAGACCACGCCATTCAGCCTCTCGAGGCTCACGAACTTCATTTGCCACCTATAAGTCAAATGAAATAAAAACTGCCATACCTATGTAACAAAATACTATCAAACCTGTAACCCCCAAGGGTGGAAAAACTGAAGAATGGGCTGGTTACTACTACGAGATCTGCTACCACTGACTGTAAAAATATTCTTAGAATTATATCTATGTAGAATAATTTTAAAAATCATAAAATGAATTCCACTCAATTTAAAACAATACCTAAAATAAATAAAAGTGCAAAATATGAAACTTTTAGATTATTGTGTTTTGCTTTACCTTCGAAAAAAAGTTTCGTATTAATAATGAAATAATAAGCACCTATTAGAAATATTTTAAGAATGCTATAGCATAATTTTAGCAAACATAAATAAAGCCGAAAATACTTATCGTTTAGTATCCAATGATAAGAAGTATACAAAGATCTACTATAATCTCTTACAAACACTATATACTAAATTACTATGTGAAAATAGGCAAGCTAATTGATAAGTGATATCCGTAACTCCTACAAACACAAATTGATTTTTTGAGTTCGTTTTTTTTTTTAAATTAGTTATAATTACACACCAAGTGCCATTTCAGCTGCCGAATTCCCTATCAATACTAATTCAGCTGAATCAACTTTTGATACCATGAATTCAGCATTACTCGAGACGTCAAACGCAACTTCCTGGGGCTGAAATACAAATACGGTATATTGTATCCTGAAGAAAAATGAAAATTTAAATACTTCTCTCTTATAACTATTTTAGCACAACATAAATGACGTTTCCAATTTAGTGGAAAAATTAACAAAATACCTTAATTGCTTTGTCTGCATACTCTGAAAAAACAGCAATCTGATGTACAGTTTTCCCCATATTCCGTTGTTGGCAAAGAATTCGGAGGAGGTCTAGCATATTCATATCAGTAGAAGTAGATGCATCAAACCTTTAAATAAACTGTTTCAGTTTCAACTCTACTATATAAATTCCAACAATAGAATTAATTTTTAAAAAAATAACAGTAAATCATAGAGATAATTTATAAATCTAAAAACTTTTGTATAACAGCTGAGAATAACGTTACCATATCTGACTGCTTGGTTGCATTACACCGTCTCCAATCCCATTCACAGGAGCAACGGAGTGCTTAATTGGGATAGCAGTGGCTTCCTCTGAATCGTCCGAAAAGAGCCCAGAGCACAATGATAGGTATCGATGTCGTACAGCACTAAATATTATTTTTAAAATCTCAAAAAATTACGTTCACTCCCGACAATCGAAGTAATGATATTGGTATATGAAAAATACCTAAATCCACAATTACACGTGTTAGCCTGTTCAAGGGCAAATCCACTCCATGGTCCTATTTTCTCTTTTTGCTGACTTACTGGCATTCGTAGTATTTCATGAGGGAGTATGTATAAACCCAGTTCTCTAAACGATTACTTAATTAATTAGTAACATGAACGTAATACGAAAAATGGTGGTTAAACTACTTCATACATAATTTACCTGGCTCGTATAGATGTGTTACATGAGCAAATAGGACAAGCATCAAAGACGGAGTCGTAATGCAAATCAAGAATAGTGTCCTAAATATTAAAGAAAACCTTATACATTAAATATTTCATAAAACTAGTTTCCAGTACATGATTCCACATATACCTGAAGAATAATAGCAAGAACTACGCTTGTTCCCTCAGCAAAAGAAGATCCCTCTCGCTGGCTTGCAACCTGCATATGTCCTGTCCCAAATGAATTGGGCATCATATGTCCAGGTAATGGAGGTTGCTAAATAATACGGAGTAAATAAAATTGGAATGTCGTGTTTAAAAGTATAAAAGGAGAAAAACTGTAAACTTCATTAAATAGTAGTAAAAGAATTTACCTGCGGTATAGTTCCCATTCCCATTGGTCTCATGCTCTGCATAGATCCTGGCCCAGCCAATTGATTATATTGAGTCTGTGATCCTCCATTATAAGAAGAACTCGCCCCAGTCATCATAGTATTACCAATCGAAGCTGCAGGAGATATACCTCCAGCGCCAATAGAATTTACACCGTAATTCATCATGCATTGTGGGCCACCATAGCCTGGTTGCATCATTTGCATTTGCTGTAATGTTTCCATTTTACAATAAAGTGAAATATTATTATTATTAAAACTATAAAGTAAAACTAACAGGATGGGTTGGTCCTGGGTACATGTTCATATTCATCCCTCCACTACCACCACCTCCTCCATTGAACATTGGGCCATGTACAAAGTTATTTAGCTGTTGAACTGAATTCTGTGGTTGTTGAGGAATCATTGTATTATAAGGTATGTTTACTGAAGTCCCGTATGGTGCTGGACTTCCATATGGGCCATGAGAAGAAATACTGCGACCCACAATCATAGGTGGCGTTCGAATCTGTAGACAAATTCTTTACATAAATTAGGTACCAACAAATATATGATAAAAAAAACTAAATCAGGTCCAAAATAAATCACAATGTGTAGATCTAACTTGAGAATTAGGAAATCCAGTAATCTGCTGATGCTGCATAGGTGGAATAGCTCCCATAGAAGGGAGGGTAGATGGGGCACTCGTTGTAGCAGATATTGCTCCAAAATTCGGTTTGTAGCCAGGGTTCGGAAAAGATGTGACGGGAGTCATCTGTGATGGAGCCGTGGAAGCAATGCTCGAGGGGAAAGATAGGAGTAATTCAACCGAAAGTTGTTTTGGTACACGTTTATCCAGGTCGCTGACCAGTTTACGATAATCGGGAGGCATTTGGACGGAGCCACGCCGATGAGCGATAGCACTGCACAATGCAACTTTGTTGTCAACAGCAGAAAAACGTGACGAGGAAGGAACAATTTGTTTCCGAACATAACCACTCACTGGAGTGTTATTTATACGATTGAGTAGGTTATCCTATAATTTGATTAATTAAGTATCGAAAAAGAAAAGATTAAATTAAGTTCCTTACGCATTTTCTAAATTTGTAGCTCATTGCCTGATTATTAAATACTATACTGACCATCCTGCTTCCTAATGGAACAAGGGGCTTTTGTTCATCTTCTTCCATTTCCTCAAGTGTTTCTGGTACTTGCGGCTCAATCTTTGTGTTTATTAACACCTGTTGATGGTGTGGATTCATGTGGATTAGTATTGTATCTAATACAACAGGCTGAAATCATGAAATATAGCATTTTAAAAAATGCAAAGAATAATATGGAAACGATGCAATCTGCTATAGCGGGACAATGTTATGTACAATGGTATATACGAAAATGAACACCTAAATAACTGGCCTGATTTGTGTTTATAACAGTTGAATGTGGAGGGAGGACAGGAGCAGGACTAAATTGCTGAGCTTCAGACTGAACACTAGGTGGAGTAGGGTAAATATGATTCATGGAAGGATCACCAGCTGATGGTGGTCCACCAACTCTTGGCCAACCATAGCCCACAGCTACCTAACAATAATTCATTCAATTAAATTTTGAAATATATAAAATAATATTTATTAAATTAATAATTTCAACTCACCATAGCATACTCTGGGCGTTCATTACTCGCTGGAGGAGATAGAATATTATCCGTTGGACCAACAATTGTCCCATCGTCCACATCCATCATTTCATCAGCTGTTGAGTAAATACATCGAGGATTCCCATCAGATATAAAAAGACCAGATGTACCTTCCCCTGTAAATTAAATTATTTAGCAAATATTGACTCTACACGTCACGCACTTTGTACGGAGTTTAAAAAAGTCTTAAACATACCTATGGCCCTTGTTTCCTCTTTATCAAGTATAATGTCTCTATCGTCCATCTCCACTTCAGAATCCATATCTATACACGGAGTTATGCGCCCAGCATACGGGGATATCCTTGATTTCAGTTCCTCCTATTAATAGGAAAATACAAAAATTGAGAGAAATGAGCACAAATACTAAAGCTTACCCCAACATCAGAAGACATAAATGCAACATCAAGTGTATCGAGGTCTGGCCACTCAATCTTCCGCCGAATTTTTCGTGGTCGTTTTCTACTCGACACTGGTTCATCACCCTGTTTATTAAATAAAATTAACCTTTGATCTATTATTAATATTCGTATATAATATACACATTTAAGTGTTTAGATAATTCTATAACTAACCGCTTCTTTCTCAACTTTCATGACTGTACGATTAGCCATAGATAAAGGCATGGTGGAATCAACAAGACGCCGACGGTGATCATCCAACTCAGGTGGAGGAGAAGTAGTTGCTGGTATCTTCAAATAAATTTTAAATGTCCATTGGAAAAAATATATTTGTCCAGTAAAAACGTTATAATAAAATAGCTGTAATTTAACAACACTCTAGATGTGACAAATAGTAAGAAGTACGGATACTGACTGTTTCTTGACTTCCTGGCTGATCGGGACTTAGAGGCATTCGAATATTTGGTGGATAGCATGGCCGTCTTTTCTCCCCATAACGTCTACTATGATACGACATGTAATAAGGTTCTTCCCGCAATGTTGGATTGTAATAGCAGTCGTAATCTCGTTGTCGCTCCTCTTGACTAGCGGTTGGAGGAACACGTGATGAACTATACTTTAGATATTTTAAAACAACATTAGAAAAAACCTAAAAACAATTAAACAAACACACTTTCCAGGATGAAAAATTTCATTAAAAACAGCTTCTGAAATTTGATCTGCAGGTGCACTAGGCCAAGCGCAATCACTACACGGAGAAACAACCTAAATACAATCAATGGTAAGCTATAAACATGTAGAAATTCACCAGTGAGGTTCGTAAATGTTGTGACATTCACATACTAACTTTAATGGGAGTAAAGGGACTGCATGCCAAATTTTCGTCGTCACTCGAATTGCAAGGTGTCGCAACTCCATAATGATAACTAAAAAGTACTAATTTGTAAAAACAATATATGTCAAACATGATGGAATTATATTACCAAATAACACACCTAGCATCATCCGCACTGCAGTATATGCCAGTTACGAGGGATTCCTTACTAGCGTCAGCCCAAGCTGGGTGAATCACATCATCATCTGATGTATCATGCTCAGCATCAGCAGTATCTTCTACTGGAGATGAAGCTCGTTGTAAAGAAGCGGAATCCGCAGTTGAAGAAAGACAATTGCGACGATGGTAGGAATATCTGGATGTAAACGACTCAATAACAAGTATTACAAGTTAACACAGCTATGTGACACATTCATCATTAGAAATATCTTAGTTATAAAGAAAATATCAAAACGATAACAAATACAATATCATTTTCATCCATTAACTAAAGCTACTTTCTTTCAATTAACATTTTCTCATAGTTTCTCAGTCAGTGTAAAGATAGGTAACAATAATCTTGTTTAAGGAAAATATCATACTTCGACTTCCTTTTGACCTGTTTTCGGAGCAAATTGTACGCAGGATTTGTCTTCAATTGTGTGCATTTCATATTTGCCATCCGTATTGGTGTATACAATGTAGATACATCCTCTACCTTTTGCTTTTCCAAAGATTCTAAAGTATGTAACAGTCAGTATTAAGAGTATTTTATACATTATTGATAACTTGTCTTAACTCACTCCAGTACTCAGCACTTGGTTGAAATTTACATTCATCGCACGCACATGTATCCGGACGGCATGGGTCCACAAAATTCCACCTGTAACAACAATTTGAATTTAATACTTAAATATCTTATTTTCAAGAAAACCAGCGCTTTTGCATAATATTAAATTTTTTTTTCAGTCAAAAACGCAAACCTCTAGTCAAAATAAGAATTTAAAAATTGAATACACTGGACATGGAAATTAATGTGAAACAATAACGGTAATCATACTTGGTCTCATCATCAGACTGAGGTGGATAAGGTGCCTGAAATGGTCCGTTTTGTGAAGCGGCAGGGGCCGCAGGTACATTTCGACGGCTAAGATGTGCATTCTGCAATACACCCTGCATATACATCTGCCCATTCACATTTGATACCAGCAAGCGGTTACGACGTCCGTTATCGCTAGCTGAAAAGAAATTATGCTATAAATAATTCTATATTTCATGTTACTGAAAATAATGTCATTATATTATGAAAATGCAAAAAGCACTTTCGAATACTTATTAGTTATATAAATATACTCTAGTGTACTATTACTAATAAACTAATCTACTAACTTATGAGTTCGTCAGGTGTCATAGGTGGGACAGGTGTCGACTGGGAATCCTTTGGACAAGAAGTTGCATCATCTTCCATAGTAACGCATACGTAACATGACGGATAAAGCATTCGAATCCCATCCAGCTCCAGCGTCACCATGCGCGGAACACCTTCTTCCTAAATAACCATACATTAAATGCTTTAAAACTTTTCTTCATATATACACATGTCGTTATTCATGCCACACATATTAAATTACTAATTTAACCTCATCTGTTATAAAATTACAGAAATGCTCAACGTTAAAAGATGTAAGCGATAGAAATACTAACTCTTGATTCATCGTCATCTTCTGGGTCATGACCTAGTGCGACGAACTCTTTCCATTCCTCCCACTGACGATCCGCGCTTGCCTGATTACGACCAGCATCACTGTCCCCAGGCAGTAACACAGCACGTAGTGACCAAGGACCAACTACTACTTGCACTCTACGTCCACATTCAAGGTGTCTTAAAAATTAGCACTTATATTCTGATCAGATCACAACAATGAATAATTTAATAAACACAAGCGCAATAAGTTGCTCCGAACACGTAATTTAGAACAACAGTATCATAACTAAGCCTATACCGTTTGGCTAATCGCAATAGAGGAGGCTGTCGCTGAGCATTCAGGGTCATGCAGACAGTGTTCCCACCATGAATAAAGAATTGCATGTTAAACGCCAGAACATAGCTGCAAAGATTTAAATAAACTAAATTTTAAAAATATAAGCAGGATTTCCTGTTACTAATGAAACCGAGGTTCATTCAAGAAATAGATTACCGAAAATAAATGACACTAAACTGATTACGGGAAAAAACATACTGAGAAAGTAGATGCTGTCTGCCTGAAAGTGGCTGCCGCAGAGGTCGGGTAAACCACCTTCCAAACCGGACGAATCCAGCCTTTGTCACTGACCGCTCAATTCCAGTATGTAGAGCTTTGAAGAATAACACCCGTACCTCATAGCTTATGCCATTTAAGGCCGACCCCACGCCACTTTCGTCTCCCTCTAAAACTGATAATATGAAAGCACTCAATTAATTCTGTGAAATTCAGAATAAGTTTTATAAGGACTGAACAGAAAAATATACCTCATAATTAAACAGTTGTTTCAAACCAATGAACATAAAATAAAGTTTAAAACAAATACCGTAATAATGTATAACTTACCAAGGTGGGATGTATACTCTGATATACCCTCTGGTGGTTCACTACTGTACCAGAATAGCCATAGCTCTTTTGAGATGTCATTTGTAAAAGATGGAAGCGGTAATGGCTCAGGGCCTTCTGCTGGTATCTGTAGCGGCTTCCGCCGCCAGGTACAGATAAAACCATCCTATTATTAAGTAGTTTCATACTCATTCTGTTGTGCATAGTAGTTTATACTATTAATTATAATTAAAATAACTATTACTCATAAAACAACCACCTGGAGACACCTCCCATACGCTTTTAAGACAGGATCACTTGGTATAGGAACACCACGTGGAGCATTTTGTGGCGTAAGAAAACATCGCCACTTCAACCCATTTAGTTCAGTCTACAAGTCTAGTTTTCGTTCAAAATAATATGTAATAAACCATAATAAATAAAATAAAATATTACTCTAGTTCTGACTTAAACTATACATCTCCAAACATTTTTTGAAGGAATAATAAGGCATGAGAGATATTTTTCCTGATAATTACTCCTGAATAAGTATGTCTTTAAGTCCTCACCAATGCAAAAACATTGGAGAAACAGTCTTCCAAGCTGCCACCATTTGACGCCATAGCGGCGATAGGGAAAGCGGAAGAGCACTATTGAAATTCTTCAACGCTCACTCTGAAAAACTACTAACTACAAGCCATTAAATAAATTGAATTTCTAGCCTATTATAAAAGTCCAACTATAAATGGAACAACAGAGAAGATGGTAGTATACCAAGTTTATCTCAAGTAGCTTGTATATCCATGTAATATCTTGGTTGAAATTATATACATACCTTAACCGCCTTCATATGCAGTATTTATACAACTACAGTTTGAATACTGAATTATTCCTTATTCCTTTAAGATATTTCAGTATATGGAATCCTTGATGAGCAAGGAATAAAGGGTCAATATTTCAACTCGCGAAAATAATGTAATTGACCCTGAACAACAAGCAATATGTATTATGACAAAACGGACATATTGTTTATATAGCAAACACGGGACTGAAACTCGTGGTTAAGGCGGAAAATGTCTGGAAATATAACTATAACAAGGAATCTTGAAAAGAGTATTATGGATATTAGGAATCAGTAGATATAAAAGAAACGATAATGCACACAATACTTAGCCTGTAACAAAATAGTACGCAAAAATGACATAGTATATCTACTGCTGCCATTGTCGTCGGTTATCAATTATTTTAAAACGCGAAACGTCAGTTATTGAAGGGTGGCGGCTGATTGGCGCGCCGCCGCGCGCGTAGGACGCGTCGCGGCCAATCAATCCCCTACCGACGCTGTTCGCACATGGTTTACCGTCTCCCCTGCGATTAGCACATTTCGCCCCGATCGGCATAGATACACACAAGGATAGAGAAAGACTGGTTCCGCTACTTATCAACATTCCTTCACACCAAACATATATCACGGCCAAACTGAAGACTCTTTCTCTGGAACAACATCATGTGCTGTTGTGGGAACGTGACAAAGATACTAGATAAGAAAGAAATAAGATTGATATGGTTACATTGGTCACTGGAATAATTGTCTCCGTTGATAGCTTACGAATTTAATGTTTACCATGTATCTCCTACGTCTTGTTTACTGCACATTAAGTCCTGCACATATATAAATATACAGTGTAATAACAATTTGGTTATTATAATGAAATCGATGAACCAAACCTCTGCATATTGCGAATATTTATCGTAAAGGTTGCGCATAAGTGATATGGATAGATTGGAAGGAGAGATCTGCTGATTTTCTGACAGGCGGAGTGGATGGGAAAGATAATAGTGAGAGACAAGAAAACATAGCTAGGACTAAAATGGTGAAAATTATCATCTAAGCAGAAATTGAAATCGATTACAAGGAGGTAACAGAATGAGTAGAATAAAGTGATCGCCCAAGTTGTAATATCAACAAAGTTATATCGGTTACTGGAAAATACTTGTTGCTGATAACTATTAAGCTATCCCCATCCCTCTTAACATGTATAGGTCTCAAAAACACTATAAAAAAACATTCAGCTTATGCAAATTATCACCAAGGAACGTGAACTACTATAAATCGACCGTCGACCACACCCACTAAGAGCAGCGCGAGGTGCATGATCATTCTTCCAATGTACCCTTCGGGCATTGCAAAAAATGTGTCACTGTGTCTGGACCGCTGCGGATCAATATACAGCACGTTTTGGCAAACTGTCAAGATAATAAATATACTTTTTCACTTTTACATCTAATAATAACAATAATGATAATAATAATAGTAACAATGATAGTAATAAAAGAGATGAAGTAACTCAACATCAAATTGAAAACAATATAAATGGAATGATCGAATGACTTCAAGTGTGATTTGTTTCATACACATAGTACACGATTGGGTCAAAATTACAGAGCTCTGTACTTAAAGTAGTATTTGTACATTTTTTTAAATAATGTCTCTCACACTCATCAGAAAATTTTCACATGTCGACAATCAATTAGGAAAACGACAAGAAACATTCGTCGATATAATATTGAAACTTAATTGAATGTGGCAAATAATAAAAAAGATTACTATCTAGCATTAATATTACTAATTACATAATTTGATGAAAAAATTACATTCAGGTTCAAATTATTAACAAAGACATACTTGATTTCTGGCTTAAATTTTTCTTTCCTTTAATACGCATTTTCCTAAAGTGGAATGTTTACAACTTTTCATCTTCAATAGAATCTACGCTGATTGGAAAATCCTAATTTATTATTCATCAAGTACTGTAGACTTTAAACTGGTGGATGGTAGAGCTTTCCCACATTCCTCCTTGAATATTCCTGATTTAATAATATTGACTCTTCACATTTCCTCAAGTAATCATTGTTACATGAAACAAATCGTTTATGGGTATTTCACAGAATGTGGTAAAATATGATTACAATGAAGAAAATATGACTGCCTGGTACTCAACAAAATTATGCAGTAGCTAAATGATCCTGACCTATGGCGTCTGTAGCTGCTCTTTGTGTCCTACACCCTTGCCTCCATGATTTCCCCGCGTCAAACTACTCAGCTTATGCGACATATCGGGAATAAATTATTGTAAAAATAATGCTAGAGTATATAAACATCCGATGATGATAGTGCTTCGAAGCTCCGGGCTGCATCGAAATACTCTTTTGTAATCTAAATTTTGTCATAGATATGAAGGGGTCTTTAGTAGAGAATGTTCGCTTTTCGAGTAAGAAAAACGATGTTCGTGTATCTGGGCTACTAGATGTGGTATGTTTAACAAAGTTCTTTTTTCTTTATACTGCGAGACGAATCCCTATTAGCTTTTCACTCATAACGTACTTAAAAATTATGTTCTCTAGTAGAATAAAACGACAAAAACTCTTATTTAGTTCTAATTAATACATTAACAAATCAAAGTTAAGAGAAAAGTTGGCAGTATGAAATAGTTTTTGCACATATTGGTTAATAACTCATTCTCCAGATGCGCTATTCTGAGTGGAAGGATTATTTGCTTCTAGTGGGAGGTATAATTCTGGCACTTATCAATGGAGCTTTGATGCCTCTAAATAGTGTTATCTTCGAAGGTATTGTTAAGCAATATCATCTAATATCCTTATTTTTATCGTAATCTGCGCGACAAGGTTTTCGTAATACTAGTAATGTAAATTTCCTTCTACCACTGTTATACTTGGCGGTTATCTTGAATGATTTCGGAAGGCATATGCACTTTTTTATTTTTCAATAATGTTGCATTTCGAGAGTAATGATATGTACGTCAATCCGCTTTTGCATAATTTTGGAAATGGGTTTTCAATCAGGTATACCTTTCTGGACTTCTGGTCTAAATAGAAATCAAATATTTCTCTTTTCATATCAGGATATAACTCGAAATTTCAAAATAACTCTTATATTATGACAATATAAAGCACAAATAAAAAATTAAGATTTAACGAAGTATTTAACATTTTAAGGAAGTTATTTTCCAGGTATCACTAACACTTTAATTTCTGGAGAACATAACTACACTAATGATTCCTTGGATATGGATCGTTTCAGCAATGATGTTATACACTATTGCTTGCAATATTTGTATCTTGGTATAGCTCTGTTCATCTGTGGCTTTCTATCAGTGAGAATTTTTGATCTAATGATTGTAAGAAAACTGAGTATTACATGGGGTGAAAACTTTAATATTTTAGAAAGGTCTATGAAGAATTTACCGTTAAATTTTAAGGCTGGATTTCAGAATGCTTGTCTTCATACCCTATGTGAGCGTCGTGTGCATTGCATCAGAAAGAAGTATCTCAGAGCAGTGATGAGACAAGATATGGCGTGGTTCGATTCACAACAAATCGGAGCGCTCACAATGAAAATGAGCAGGTTTGATAGTTGTTACTAACTTTATTGAATATATAGTAGTTGTTTAAATTCATACGCTCATCATACTAGTAGTTTAGTCACGCATTGATGATTTTAATTATCCTCCTTTTTAAAATTGTTAGAGCTTCAAATAAACGGTGTAACTTTTAACTTAGCTCTCATTTCTATGTTAGAATAGCCGCGGTTTCTTAATTAGAATAATGTTTTAGTGGGATTGAACGTATCAAAGATGGTGTTGGCAACAAAATAGATGTGGTGGTGTGCTCTATTGGGACCTTCGTTAGCGGTATCACAATTGGATTCGTGATGTGGTTCGTGTGTGAATTGTATTTACTGGTTATTTGTTTTAAGATAGCACTTCTTTCCAGTTGGCAGTTAACATTAGTTATGCTGGTCACCGTTCCTATGCTTCTCAGCGCGATGTACATCACAGGAAGGGTATGCCTCAGAATTACAGCAAAACAACCTATCTATTAAATATAAATGGCAATTTTCTTAGATATACATATAGGCTTAGGCTTCTTTAAAATGCAGTATATATCTAGACAAAATAAGAGAGAAATAGAGTATTAATTAAGCGATATGAAAAAGGTCAAACAGATATTTTCTAGTTGTTGTCTCGTTCAACTAAATCAGAGATGGCTGCTTATTCAACTGCGGGCGGTCTTGCTAATGAAATTATCTCAGGCATCCGAACAGTTATCGCATTCAACGCTCAACCTTTTGAAATTAATCGGTTTGTTCTTGAGCTACGAAGTGGGTTAAACAAAAAATATGATATTTAGCGTCTTTTGGCAAAAATTTTTTAGTGATAATAACTCCATTATCTTCTGTTTGTGAATTACACATATTATCTCTAATTTAGTTATGAGAGTCAGTTAAAAGTGGCTCAAAAACTCGGCATACGAATGGCTTTTATGATGGCTATTTTTGGAGCTGTGCCTCTTGTACTCATGTTTGGCTCTATGGCAGTTGCATTTTGGTGAGAACACATAATCGAATATTAACCTGCTAGCATAAATTACTGTTAAAAACTAAGCACTTAAAGAGATATTATCATAAAATCAGTGACTTAGATGTAGTGGTACAATATCGAAATATCTGAAATGAAAAAATTAATGTTAGGTACGGTACCACTCTAGTCGTTGCGGGGATAGTTAGTCCTGGTACGATATTTGGAGTATTTTGGTCAGTACTCATCGGAACAAGGCGACTAGGGGATGCTGCACCACAAATGGGAGTAATACTTGGTGCTAAACTGGCAGCTAGTGACATATTCGCCATAATCGATCGGGTGAGATAAATTAATAGTCAAACACAAATTGTTTGTTAGCCTGGTGGTGATTTTGTTTTCTTCAGGTACCCGATATCGACTGCAACCGAGAGGACGGTTACAAACCAGATCTTATTGAAGGGAACCTAAGTTTTTCAAAAGTCGAATTCTCATATCCTTCACGGCCATCTGTTAAAGTCCTTAAGGGAGTTAGCTATGATGTAAGTATATTTGTCAAGATTACTTTTTCTTAACAATTTATTTAGGGCGAAATGTATTTTAAAACATATCGTAGAAGATAAAACCGATGAAATATCCATTTAATAAATACTAATAATAAAAATATATTAATATAAAATATTTATCATCTGCCATTTCTTACTGGGATTTCATAAAACATAAGTAAAGCAGAATTATGTTCAGGTTCATGCAGGACAAACTATTGCTCTAGTCGGCCATTCTGGGTGTGGAAAATCTACTATGGTGGGACTACTACTGAGATACTACGATCAAGATGCTGGAGTGGTATATTTTTTAAATCACTAATGCGACGAAAAGTGTATAAAATAAATATATTTCTACCTGGGGTAATAACTAAGAATCTAAGTCAAATTGGCCTCAAGCAATTATACATAAATTTTTAAGATTTCGTCAACATTACATTCTTCCCTTCAGGTTTCTATTTAGTAAAATAGATCTCAACATGAGAAAAGGATACAATACTGAAAAAGCCATTAGTAACATTAAGATCACTTTGGACGACATTCCCCTACGTGATTATAATATTAATTGGCTGCGAAGTACCATCGGTGTTGTTCAGCAAGAGCCTATCATATTTGTTGCAACAGTAGCTGAGAATATACGGTAGGATCTTATACATTTTATTATCGCTGGAATATGTCAATAATATTATTTCTCTAGTTGGCGGCCTATTCTTTATAATAGAAGACATTTTGACAAATAAAAGTTAAGAAAAATTTTATAGCATTAATTCACTTTAAAATGTTATCTAGTGAAAATTCTTAGTATTTGCTGATAGTAATCGAAAACAAGGTATGAATTTTAATGAGATATTCCTAAACTTATATTAATCACTTTTAAAAATGATTTCAGAATGGGAGACGATTCTCTAACAGATAACGATGTAGAAGAAGCTTGTAGAATGGCTAACGCCCAAGGATTTATTTCTAAATTGAGCGAGGTTGGTGAATATAGATAAAACGAGAAAAACATGCCAGTAAAACATGAATCGATGTGTGTGTGATGTCGATGGGAGGTCGAAAGCCAAAACAAATGAGGAAGCATAACTTCGTGCAAGACTTTATAAAAATTCAACCTAGGATCTTCACTGAATAGAGTATTTTCTTGGAACTTTGAATATTATTGAAAAAAAAACGCAAATAATAACAAATTTCTAGAATATTGAGATTTAATAATATTTATAGGGATATGACACTGTCATTGGAGAAGGTGCTGTGCAACTCTCTGGTGGTCAAAAACAAAGGATAGCTATAGCACGTGCTCTTATTCGAAAACCACGTATACTTCTTTTGGATGAGGCCACCTCAGCACTCGATACTGAAAGTGAACATGCTGTACAGGAAGCGCTTGACAAGGTATGCTTTGCTATTTAAATAAAAAGAATCAATTCTGTTAATACTAGAATACGACTACATTAAAATACCACATTTAGGAAACATCTCAAGATATTCAATAATAACATAACAATCAGGCTCGCCTGGGTCGCACTACACTATGCATTGCTCATCGTCTGTCCACCGTTCGGAATGCTGACAGAATTATCGTGTTCGATGCCGGTGAAATAATTGAAGAAGGTATACTTTTCGTTTAACCCTTCCGGTATTATTTAGCAAAATATCGCAAAGTAAAAGAAGTACTTATTAAATTAATTAAAATATTTCACTTCCCTCACCTAAAGTTTGGATGGTAATAGGGATTGTGAATTGTTTTCTAAATACTCAGTTAGCATGTTTGTTTATTTGTTGGATGGAAAACAGCGCGTTTTATGAGATACATTGCGTTATGTAGAGCAATAAATATCTTTATAAGCCATCTTAAAGCGAAAACAGTCTTATAACCAGAAAATCAAAATCATTAAACCATCAAGTAGCCACCCAATCCAATTCAAATAACTTAACCATTTAATGGATTTACTTATATACTACTGTACTAACAGGTACGCACGATGAACTAATGATGAAAGAGGAAAGCACATATCAAAGTATGGTGAAAGCTCAAGAGATTGCGAAGGGTGAAGAAGACACGACACTCGATGGTTGGTCACCATGTGTGTCTACTTTGAAATTTCAGATTTATTGCTTACTGGCATAGGTTATACTCTTGTAAATTTCATTAGGTTTTTCTAGATGTGGATCCTTTGGAAATGCGCCGAGGCTTCACTCGTGATAGGCAACTTTCGGGTGATGAGACACATATTAAAAAAGAGCTGGAGAGAGAATCACTACATATTCGACAGAGTATGATCAGTACGACAACACAGGAACCTGAATGGGAATTAGAAAGGTTTACTAAACTACTAATATAAAGTATTCAGATTTGTAATTTACAATATTTAGCGCTCGAGAAGAAATGGTTGAGGAAGGAGGAATGGAGGCTTCCCTTCTAGATATACTAAAATATGCCAGACCGGTATGCTGCTAAACTACTTATTACGAGAAATAAATAAAAAATAGGAGAAAAAAATAGCATGATTAATTATAATTATCGAAGTTTATTTGAATATTCTAGGAACTTCCACTTGCTGCTGTTGCTTTGGTGTTTACACTACTTCGTGGACTGACATGGCCGATCTTTTCGATTATTTATGGGCGTCTTTTCTTGGTTAGTTCGTTTGGTGTGTTTTATGACTAGGTTGTAGGTAATTTATAATGGCTCTCCTTTGTTCTCGTCTCAGCCAAAGGCTAAAATTAGATAAGTAAAAGTTTAATAATCATAGACGAAGAATATTTCAGCTACTTTCAAATCCCGATCCTGAAACAGTCTCCACTCTAAGTTTATACAACTCACTCTGGTTTTTGCTCCTTGCCATAGGATCGGGTATCGCAACATTCTGTTCCGGCTCCATTTTTGGTATTACGGGCGAGAAAATGGCAATGCGCCTGAGAATGGATGTTTTCCGGGTAAGCAAAATTAATTAAACATAGTTTAATTATGATCTTTTTAAGCCTAAGTAAACTTTTAAATTAAAATGAAGTTAGAATCTAAGCAATCAACTTTGCTTTATAATATAGAAGTATCATAATTATTTCGTGAATGTTCTAGATAAGTGGCTTTCATCTGATAGTTACCTTTACACCGGGGAAACAAAGAGTCTGTAGATATGGTTCAGTAATAAAAATTTTTAAATTATGTCAAACACATAAGGGAAAGTTACTTTTATTATTAAACGTAATTTACAGAATGTAATGCGTCAAGATGCTTCCTATTTCGATGACGCCAAACACAATACTGGTAATCTTACTGCTCGTCTTGCTACTGATGCACCAAATGTACAAGCGGTAAATAATTAAAATTTTAAAGCGTAAAATTAGAAACTAGTTATTTATAAGTTTTAGGCAATCGATCAACGTCTTTCTGAAGTTCTACAAGGTATTTGTTCCCTCGCTACAGGTATTATAATTTCATTCGCCTATGGATGGAATATGGCGCCCATTGGACTTGCAACTGCCCTACTTTTAGGTAATATATCTTTAAGTGAAATTTAATCCCATTAAATTTTTATAAAAATAATTATTACAGTTGTTGCACAAAGCTCAGTTGCACAATATCTCAAATTCCGCGGCCAAAAAGACCTTGAAGTGGCTGTTGAAGCTAGTAGGGTAGGTATATATTATTAGTATATATTTTAGTCATACAATACGTGTTGTACACGCAATTTTCAGCTAGTCACTGAATCAGTTTCGAATGTACGAACAATTCAAGCTTTAGCTAAACAACAATTCATGTACGAGGCATTCTGTGCAGCATCACGAGAGCCTCACAGAAGAGCCACATTTAGAGGTAAGACATTTGCAATAAATCCATCTATAAGCATTTTACTTTTATAGGATCTTTTATTATAAAAGCAGGAAGTGTTGTTTAAAAGACAGTGTGGTTTGCTATAACCTTATGAATGTTTCCCAGGTTTCTGGCAGTCATTCTCTTTTGCACTTTCAAATAGTTTTGTTGTGGTAAACTTTGCCATAGCTTATTCGTTTGGACTGTGGCTTGTTCGCAATGGTTGGACGTCACCATACGTGGTATTCCAGTTAGTTTGCTATAATTTATTTTATTATTTCATATAATATGAAACATCATAGTATGGTCTTTTATTATTCAAAGACGGAAAAGAATTTGAACTACAGTAACATATAAATATCATCTGCAACTATGTTATAGGGTTATCGAAGCCCTAAATATGGCTTCTGTCAATGTGCTGATGGCTTCAGCATATTTCCCCGAATACATTAGAGCAAGAATTTCTGCTGGTGTAATGTTTACTATGATGAGGCAAAAACCAAGAATAGATGGTATGAGCCACCATGGAGAAACGCCGGTAACTATACATTTTTCTTCTTTTCCTTCTGTTCGCTTTACTCCCCTTTTTTCCAGGAAATCAAAGGCAGCATCTCTCTTCGAAATGTCTACTTTTCCTATCCATCCCGGCGTCGTTGTCTGATTCTTCAAGGAATAAACCTAAATGCTAATTTCGGACAGACAGTAGCCTTAGTTGGAGCAAGTGGGTGTGGAAAGAGTACCATCATTCAGCTGGTAGAGAGGTACTACGACGCACTCTGTGGATCGGTAGTAAGTTATTATTTTCATGTTACTTTTGTTAAAAGCAAACTAACTGAATTCTTTATCTTATTCAAAGACAATTAATTTTACGTAGTTCCATGATCATTGTTATCTATATCTAGAATATCGATAATTATGACATTCGTGACCTGTCAGTTCGCCACATCAGGGATCACATCGCTCTCGTTGGTCAAGAACCAACGTTATTCAATTTAAGCATTAGGTATAATGTACATATAAAGAAATGTTGTTACTCACTTACAAAATTAAGTCTAAGTATTGATTACTTCCTTCAGAGATAATATCGCGTATGGTATGGAATCATGTCCCCAGGAAGAGATAGAAAAAGCAGCAAAACTTGCAAATATCCATGCATTCGTCTCTAGTTTACCAGAGGTACAATAATATGATAAATCACATAATTGTCACTTGTTTGAAAGCAAGTCGTATGTTCCAATTTTTGTGCAGAAATTTCCTTTTCTGTTAAATAATTATACTTAGGTTAACTATACTACTTAATATTACGTAATTCTAATATAATACGATTGGAAAGGAGAGCATGGAGTCCATATTATTAATTATCAATGATTGTTATAATTATTGATGCCATTGCTCTAACAAATTGCTGTAATTACAGCCACTTTGCTTTAATATCTATTATAACTTTTAGGGCTATGATACTCTCGTAGGAGCTAAAGGAGGTCGTCTCTCAGGTGGCCAAAAACAACGAATTGCTATTGCAAGAGCCATAGTTCGTGACCCGAAAATACTTCTCCTGGATGAGGCCACATCAGCACTTGACACGGAAAGTGAAAAAGTGAGAATTTTTCAACCTTATTTTTATGTTGCATACTATTGTGCGTTACATCCATCAAATATCCATTATCCTATTTTAAAGATCGTGCAAGAAGCACTGGATAAAGCACGACTTGGAAGAACATGTCTTGTTATTGCTCATAGGTTATCAACTATTCAAGTAAGTGAATTCAAAGGGCAAACAGATATGAGAAAATGCAATTAGACATACAAAAGATTGTGAAAGAATGAACAAAAGAGTCGGTTCTTAGATCAGTGTTTCTCAGAATGCCGATCTGATAATTGTGTGCAAAGATGGAAGAATATCAGAGAAAGGAACACATCAATCACTTCTTGCCAGGAAGGGAATATACTACAAGCTGGTTGGAAAACAACACTGATTTATCCTATAGATACTTAGATTGTCTCCGCGCAAGACAAGTTTTTTGTTGATTGTCTCATGTGGTGGAAACCATAAACTCTTCTAGAATGACGTAACTGTGTTAATACATAATCAAATGAATCACAGATAAAATAGATGTGTTCACTATCCTAACATTCAAATGTACTAAACTATTCATAAGGAAATTGTGATATCGATATGCGATTTGTACCAGACGGAAAGCAAGTTTATTTTTCTTCTTAATCAATCTCTAAGTCTTTGTTGATAGCATGGAAGAAACAATGTGCTTATAAAAGGAGCGAGCAAGGAACATCTGAATATCAGCACTAATTGTTTCATATTGAATCCAGATTCTTATTATAAGAATATTAAATTTCTAGAAATGAAAGAATAACAATAGTTATGCTATAGTAATGGGAAATTTAGTACCTATAAGATGTATCATCCACCTTCTTTCCAGGAACAGCACATTTTATGGGTATTTGAAAATCATTGTTGTTAAATTTCAGAGCAGTATTTGTATCTAAAAATGAAAATATGAATATACTGTATTACAGAATAGATTGATAAGATAGAATCGCTCCATCTAATCTGAAATCGGAATATAATTGGTTCCAATTGTCAACCTATAATTCTTCCCCCAAATTGGCTTGTTGCAATTCCAGTCGGTGATTACTTAACCACCAGCACACAATGACATGTCAAGAACCTTTGTAAAAGTATTGTTATTTGCAATTCGTCAGTGTTCATATAAGTGTGTGAGTCGTATTTTCTAGTAGTCACTTCCGCTTCTTGGGATATTTTGATGTGGAACTAAACTGGGAAGAACTTGAGTCCTAGATGAACATTTTGATTCTATTCAACACTGTATACTGTTATGTATGATACTTCTTTGTTTTCACGGAATATTTTCGTAGCTCGGTATTATCGCAGATTATATTCTTGCAAACCAATCTTCCATATAATTGTGTATTGTGCAGAATTAAAAAGGCAAGCAGAAATGTCTTTAATATGATTGGATTAAATAGAAATTAAATGGAAATATCACCAACCTGCTTCAGTAGAAATTGCAGTAAAACAATCTTGATCTACGTTAGCATGAATGGAATGAGGTACTGGATCAATTAAAGAAGCACTGCCGGGTAGATCGAGAATCAACTAGGTAATTAGTTTAGATGAGTCTGTATTTAATAAACTACATTTAGAATCATAAGGTATAAACTCACTTTATGTGCAGAGAATTTAGTATCAGACACAACTACATTGATGCAATATGCAAGCTGAATTTTCTTCTCGCAACCCTCGGTGATAAGCCACCGGCGGAGGCAGTCTTGATTATATGTGGTGACTGGACGAGCATAAATGAAGATCTTATGCTAAAAAGAAATAGGATGTCAAACTAATACAATATCTAACAATGAACTAAATTTGTCTTAAAAGGTACCTGTTGTGAAGTACTAAACGCATTCTCGATGTACGTCATGTTTACGACGATGTACTTCTGCGAACCCACAACTATCTTATTGGCCTCGAATTCAAAGGCATTGGGGACTGTCGAGTTAATCTATATTTATTCATTTTTCCACCTTTCAAGTTTCAGAAAGTACTCATTTAATAACTGAAAAATTACTTTTCAAAAAATTGTGTTGAGTTGTCACCTGCACTAGAAACTCGAACTGTTCAACTAGTAACTTGAAAAAATAAGCATAATTGTACATTAAGCAAGTAATGACGAGGATGAGTCCATCGAAACAATACCTTAACCATAATATCATGCTTGGTTCGGTTTCTGATCACAAACTGCTTATGGTTAGTAGGGGGACCGGGGTTCAAGATAAGTGTGTGAAGTGGCATCTATTAATAGAAAATATTCTACATAATTCCCTACTTACATAGTATAATACTATTTTTTATTAAAATATTGTGATTTAATTTAATTATTTACAAAAATTTTATGGTAGTCATAGCGCTCACTCGTGTATTAATAAATAGTGTAATTAGTGGAAAATAGGAATCAAAAACTGTTATTTAGCAAAAAGCGTGGACTTTTTTGCAGTTCAGGCTGAAGTCTAAATGTGCTTTCGCCTGACTTGCTCCAGTATTCACCTTTGTTAGTAAACGAGTAGAGTACAACTGCGTACAGGGGAAGACAGAATAAAAGTGGGAGGAAAGGTAGTTAAAAGTTGATAACGAGTTAGTTTCCGGGTGAAGATAACAGGAAACAAAAATGTTAGATAGGAATAGGATTTCTAGCAGTCTTAACTAATTGCGTAACGGAGAGGTGGACATTATGCATACATCGTAAATATGTGGCACGTGCTTCAGTTAAGTTTTCCACCGTACTTCTCGTCTAATTTGGATTACCATCGTTGAATTAATTTGCTCGTTTTATTATTTTTCTCTTTTGAACAATGGGAATTTTAGCAAGATAACCTCATTAACTCCATTGATCGCACCATTTTTGAATAACATCCTTGCATGTTTTTATTCATTTCCTACTAGTCGAAAACTGTTTGTATGCGTTTCAACAACTTAATTGAGGATATTTGTGCTGAGTTTTTTATGTCACTTAATTTTAGACAGACATTAAGTTTTTAAAGTCTGAAAAAAATACACACAATAGGTCATTTCACGTAATGACGGCTGAAAGAGAACGATGCAGAAACACTGCATTAATTAGCAATCTAAATATTCACGAGACATTAATGAAGGGAAACTTGCACAGGCTGCTAATAATCTTTTGATGATTTGTTTTTCCTCGACTACTATCATTCTTCAGTTGCTTTTCATGATAGAATATGGCTAAAACAAATGTACAATGAAACGTAAATATTGGGCTTTTATTTTCCATTTTTGGTAAAATAATCGGTTCCAAATTTAATTTATAGTCCATTTAAAAGCTATTAGTTAAAGTGCATCATCCAGTTTCTGCACAAGCCAATACGTGGGACAAAATAAAAGTTTTAATGTTTAAATTTTTGGAAAATGATGCAATTTTATCCAGTAGTGAATATGTAATTTTCCTACACTTGGTTGATACACTCCTGTCAAACAGCTTCTCTGAAAGGTCATGTTGGCAACATCTAATATTTTGTCCACATACACAGCTTGATAATTAAGTTTTTACTCCATCATAATATTGACCACGCGAATTTTTACCTATTGTCTAGATATTCTATTGGCAGCTGATATCATGGACTAGAAGGTGTATGTTTCTGGAACAAAGTTCTCTTTAACTTTGATTACACTTTCATTGTTTCATTGCTGTCTCTTCTTTCGTCTTGTCTCGAGACAGCCTAATACGACATAATCGTTTCCCAGAATCTCTTCAATGACGTATGGTAACACATCGATGTTTGCTTGCCTCTTCCTTCTCGGATCACATTTGGTACATAAGACATATCCTTTACTATATAAATTATGCAATTTGTGCGCAGTAGTGTACATTTTAATGGTAAGAAATGTGCGCCGTAAGAACACTTCCTTCTTTCTGAGGCCAAATATGGCATTAGAAGACGAAAACAAGAAGCGAGATGGGAAATGAGAAATTATCAAATGAATTAAGTACGTTGCATATCTTGCAATGATGACATGTGAAATGCATGTTGACGACTAGTGTGGGAATGTGGTGTGGTATCAATGTTCTGATAGTGGGAAAAATATGATGCTTCGGTTTTTCACTCACATTTTTGCTTGTGGTTGGGACATAAATTGCTGGGTAATAGTCTAAAATAGTATAGAACTTTTGTACGTAATAATTATCAGAATCTAAAATTGTGTATAAAATAAGTTAGTTTATTGTATACATTGATTAAGTGTTTTAGAAGGTAAGTTTGATTTACTATGATGATGGTAGCTTAATTCCACTTAAAATATATTTTAAATAATGTGGTAACATCAAATCTTCATATCTTTATTAATACGAACTCTGAATAATAACCCGTAGTCGACCCTTCTCGGCTGTGAGGATGTTCGTGATTAGCCTCCAAAGTTGTGTAATTGGTGAATTTCGTTCTTTGCCAGCTAATCATGAATATCCTCTTGTACAACATAGTGACTATATTACTACAGGCAACTGCCGAGTAGAGTTCACGAGGAAGTTTGGGTAATACTTCCTGTCATGACTAGAAATACGCTGCAGAATACGCCTACGACAGAAATAGCTCCTACAAACTTGCGATGAAAGTTCGGTTGCTTCCTGCGCTTGTCTCATAGGAACATGAACAGACTTCCTGCACTTGTTCCTGACAAACTGTAAACGATGTGGTGGCAATACTTAGGCGTATACCTAGTCATCATTACATTGTAAGACTTAAACAATAGCGAATAGGATAACGAGATTCGTTGATGAAGAATGATCGGCACTCAATTTTCAAATATTAATAATAAACAAACGAATTTAGAATGAATCGTTATATTGATTCACTATCTAAGCTCTATCTTGGCGTCTATAGTAAAATATTTACGAGATCATAAGTAGAGATCAATAAATTAAGGAAACAAAACAAAAAATAACTATAACGAAAATTCGTTATCTATGGTCTAGAAGAGTTTAAATCACAAATTTCGTCCTCCTTGGATGTCTTCCTCGTGGTACGAGAAATCCAGAAAAAGAATTGAATGCAAGCTTTATAGCCTTGAGTGCGCCTAGGCACTTGCATGTACCTAAACAAATAATTTCAGTTGAAATTTGTTTAAAGATTCACTTTAACGTGTGATATTTTAACAAAAAGCTGAAAATGACATGATTTCTTGATTTAGTCTTCAGTTAGAGGAACAGGAAAGTGCAACTGACCGATGACTGCCTCATCATCATTTTGGTCTTTTGGTGTCCATGTATAGATAGCCGTTTCTGGTTGGCTTGCGCATAGTCCACGACAGTCGTCACCATCAACATCTTCCATTATTGCAACTTCTGGTCCAGTTACAATATGGTCGCGGAACCGATCTCGAATTTCATCATCTGGAACGTGTCTTATTAGTGTTTCATTTACATAAACTAGAGCTGAAATTATACAACTTAAAAGGTTTCCTGGTTCGATCCCTTCCATCGAAGTGATGTCAATATAATAGAAATACGTCTCATTATGTATCCCAAGATGCGCACGGTGTTTTTCATTGGGGAAATCAAACGACTAATTACAACACGGCTCTGATGTAGTGGAAGCTTGTTATTAGTAAAACTACATAAACAACACAGCTACTGTTCATTTCCCTTTCAAACTTCGCCAATCTGGAAAAGCTAAGCGAAAATTAATGATCAATATGGCTTGTCGCTATCACTACTAGCACTTCAGATTTAGTATAAATTATAAACTAAAATTCTCAGTACAACAATCCTTATTAACATCTAACACGTCTAGGCATTATTGGATTATGCCAGAAACCCATCCACATCTAAGAATTACGTTTTGGTAATGACTCCACGATATGGGGACATTCTGAGCGTGTTTGAAAAACATTAAATGCTATTATTCTCTTACGAGATATTCGCAAAATATTATTTGAGCGAGCTTCTTTTCCAGATCACTCTATATTGAGCTAAATATAATTTCCGGGTGGGGTATTAACCGACAAGCCATGATTCGGTTATGATCACGTCACTATTGCCGCTTCGGACTCTCTAGGGACCAACTTTTTATGAACCCAATACAATTACATATCACTGTGTTCAGATCAGAAAGATGAGAATTTAGTATTGTGAATCTAACGATTATTTCATTTATCCCATTTAACAGTTAGAAAATATCAAAAACAGATTGACGTTTAAATAAAACATAGATCGCCATGTGGATTACGGTCAGTAGGCCAAACATGTCAACAAAATTATGAACACATGGGATATAAGCGTTTTCATGCCAGAAAAGTTGACGATAGAAATATTTATACCTGTGTATATCTTTATAAATGGACCGTAAACAACGAAGCAAAAGGCGAATTAATTATATGAATAAACAATAGAAGCACCTAGAGGTTTTATAAGAAAAAGTGTTGTTATAGCATTACTAACTTTTTAAAAATAGCATAGTTAAATTTGGAACTCCTGTATTTTACTCTGTCTATGGTATTTCAGGTTAAATATGATCTAGATACTATTTGGTCGAAGCAATTCCCACTAAACATATTCTGGGTACTTGTTCAATAAAACCCAATAAAGAGTCGTGCAAGTCCGCAGAATAGAATTAGGGTCAACTGATCAGAGTTTTTACTCTTTTTCACTTGCTCATCAAGCATTTAATTCATACAACATTTGCATAGCCCTCTTTACTGCATTAAAATTACTATTATTTTCCAATATCTCCGTCACTCGCTAGTATACAGTAATATTTAGTGGCAAACTAGGCAGGATTATATTTATAATATATTTGGAAACGACAGCAATTGTTGTCGTCACAATGTACGGTACAGACGGAGATATTCCATCAGTATCTGTACAATAAAAGATCAAAGCATATAAATGATATGTTACTCATTTATCATATGACGCAAACAATTATTATATTACGCCAAGCAAATTCGCATCATAATACCGAAACTCTAAGCACGATATTTTAAAAAATCGCTCTATTAAAACATTTAGAAAATTGTAAAAAAAAAAAGGTTAAAGAAGAATTCATGCAACTAACCTTCATCTAGGCAGAACCCAATCAGAGTTTCATCTTTTTTCCGCAGCTCTCCACTCAAAGACCGTGACTTGAGGAAGCATAACTCTTTTGATTCGTCCCACTCATACGCCAAACACGAGAAATCATCTCGGCACTCAAGGGCACAGCTAAAATTTATACACCTATTTGTAATTTAATGCTTTCATTTCTTGCTCTTTACTATCATAGAGAAGTCTTTTATACTTGAAAAGAAATGCTTATCCTACCCTCTATGATCAATATTCCTGATCCGTCTATAGTCGCCACCATCTATACTTAATCCTTTCTCGGTGTTGAAACATCGTCCTAAAAATCAAGTTTGTAAATATTATATATTTATATGTTAATTATTATTAGTATGTATATATGCATGTGTGGGATAGTTTATTGAATATACAGCTATTAGTCAAATTCCAATCCTATTTGCTGTATTACAAAGTTCAAGATGATAGCTCTTGTTCGTCTGAGTGAATCCGCTCACACCACGGCTAATACGCACAAGAATAATTCGATTAAGGTGTAAAAATCGTGCTTAATTCCTATCATTCAAATTATACTTTCTCTTTCCAGTAAGCGTACTTGTCATATATATATATATATATATATAGCACACATTTTTCTGCGCTCTTTAATTCATGATCAGATGATTTATCACCAATTCCAAAGTATTTCTATTAAAATTACTTCATTTCTCGTTTTCTTTTGCATAGCTTATCGTTTACTACCGGCCACGTGGTGTGTGGACAACAGAAAACCAGAGGGCCCTTTTAGGCGATTTTCCCCTTGGATGGTCGACGATATACGTCACGTCTTCCGGGGTCATTCAGGTGCACTTGCAGGAAGAAAAATTATCATTAAAGAACATATGGCGAAGGCAAAAGTGAAATAAACATGATGGCTATTTATATAAAGAACACCCAGTTTTTGATAAATAGAGATACCAAAAAAAGTGACTTTGGCTCCTTACATCAAGACTGTTATTTATTGTGTAAAAGTAGCAGCGCAGTGAAATGAATCGTTCTGATTACCAATAATGGCGCATATGAAGTAATAGTTTCGCACGTATTTCACAGTTTCCAAAAGAATATACTATACATAATTAAATGCCATATTAATTGTAAAACGTAGCAATAGAATTCTATGTACAAATTCAGCAATTTCCTGTATTTTCAACTAGCGGTTCAACGAACAATTTCATCTCTTTAACAATTATTAATTCGCAAACGTTCTACATTCAATTGCCCACACTATTAAGATATTGAAACGTGATGATATCAGTAATTAGAATGTGTATATGGGAGTGGTTGTCACAGAAATTTAGTTGTGTACAGTAGCTAGTTGTATTGATAATAGTTCTTGTTATTTTCTATCACCTATTCTACTTCCTTTACAAGTCAGTAGTGATATCAGCCATCTCATCACTGCAATCTAATTGGGTCCAGTGAAAGTTGGCCCTAACATGGGCTGAAAATAACACATTGGCGATGCGGAAATGCCATTCGCAACGAGAATTCCAATGACTCTCTTGGTACAAATCCTCGCGGAAATGTCACTTCGTTTCATATTAGTGGCCGTCGCAGACCAAAAGTAAACTGTGCTACGAAACTTTTCCACAAATACAATTTTCCATTACTAAGTATTGCTAACGAATGATCTACTACCTCTTATTAAAATATTCGAATAATCCCACCTCCCTCTTCTCACCCTCTATTTCTACTCAATGTAATCCTTGCAATTTTCTTTTAAATGCTCATCAATTCATCTTTTCATTTCTCTTCTCTTTTCTTTCACCTATTCAATCTAAAGGTACCTTTGTTCAATTAATCAAGAAGGCAAAGAAGTGAGATAACAAAAAAAGATTGTTTGTGGAAAATGGTAATCTACGACGTGGAATCCACATATACCCTTAATTACTAATAGCTGCTTAGAACGGTAATTTTCCAGTTATTCGAAGGTCACTAATAACTGTTTTGTGGTTATTTATGAAATTCATGGGAAGTGTTTCTTTACAGTGAATAATAAATATTCATTCTGAATGTATTAATACGTAAGTTGTGACACATAGCATAAATCTTGTAGTACGCATATCAAGAATTATCAATACACGGGTGATATTTCCTTGAAATAAAACGGATGTAGCCTAGAAGAATCATGGGAAATTATCTTCAGACATTCTATGCAAAAGAACTCTATTCACATTTAGTCTGCAAACAATTGGTATCAGTTTTATTCACATAGGCGCTGAATTGCTCCTTAACCAATAACGTGGGATTAGAAGTGAGCGCATAATATACGGAATATTTTACGTCACAGATATTTTATTCACAGAAACCTCATAAACTCTCATAAATCTCGAAAAGACCAATATAAACCTTATAAATGTTAAATGAGATCTATAGAAACAATTTACAGATCTCATCGTCTACGTAAGACGGTTGTAAGGAGGGTACAGAACAGAAGCACTATTCTGTGATGTGTACGTGACAGTATGTTTTGGTGTCTCAGTTGTTTCTAATAATACATGTGTTCTAGTTTTGTAACAATCGCATTGATCAAAATGACATTCTAATGTACAAACATATAATCAACTAGTTAACACATGTTACCGAAAGTAAATTCTGTTGAAAAGCGCAGAATTTCAAACAAAGGGAAGTATAAAGACGTATAAATCATGAGAAACCAACCTGATGATTCTCCTGGTGATATAACAGAAAATAATAATATGATGGGGTACAGTACTCGAAATGCTGTGGGTATAGGTGCCGTAGTTTGTAGGTATATCCTTCCAGTAGGTAAATCTGAAGAAAACGGAACATGGGAGGGACCAGGTGTAGAAAGAGTATCCATTCTGCAAATGAGGGATTTTTTATTTAATTATTATTAAATAACACATTGACGCTCCAACTGACGAAATTATTCCAGCTGATTTTAAATTATTGCAATAAAATAATCGCAAACATAAAGAGTTATTGTTATTTATAAACAGGTATTTCATTAGAAAGCTTAAACTGAAAATCTAAGTGAAATTTAATATACCATAAGGAAGCAGAAGGATAGTGTGTTGTAACGGTTAACATAGTAAGTTGTTAATTAATAAAGCGACAAATGTTTTACAGCTTTCCAAGGCCAGTTTCAAAAAGCCGCTAAATTATATGGTACTAACTTCACTAGTAAATTTCCGAACCCTACTCTAAAACCAAAGAAGATTAATGTGAAAAATAAGCTTGATGAACCATATTCACAAGAAATAAAGTACTAACATTTCTGAGAAACATTTTAAGCAGTCTTTCAAGAAACAAATGACGACAAACGTTGTCTTTATTCTTGTGTTAGCGTATATTATGCGTTAGTGTGTAAATATACTCATATAAAGGCAACAATTAATAAAATTAAAATTAAAACCATATAAGTCAGCAATGAAGTGTTTAAGGTTATTCGGCTCAAATTTATATAGATTAAAGTTAAACAAAGGAACTCCATACATAGTATATTGGCAAATAAAGAGTTGTCTAATTTATTCACGCATTTAGTAAAGAAAAATCATTTACATCACATCTCTACTACTTTGACTAGGATATATAGAATACCAATAACTCTAGTTGATCAAATGTATCACTATGGAAGGATCCTAGCACAAGACAGGATCGGTGTGATCATGGCTGTGAGTTTATAATTCTGGTGCTGGATGGGCTTTCTTGTTCTCGACTATATAGGCGGAGCCGGGGGCGGGGCGACGGGGTACTTCCGCGTGCGCGGCTACGGTCAACTATTAGCAGGGCGGGGTTGCCCATTGTGACGTGTTCTGCGAGAAATGCGTTTCATCATTTGAGGGATATATTATGCATTTAAATACATAGTTTCACTTTCGGTCACAGTTTAGTACTACTATAAATGCCATTTGCTCTTTGTCGCTATCATTTTGCGCTTTTCTCGAGTGCTATTTTCTCCCTTCTGTTCCATCATTAGGCAAGGGTAACACTTTGCACTAGTTTCGCATCAAATTCAAATCTTCCACAAGGAAAATATTTCGTTTGACTATAATTATTTTGTCGTTTGCAAATCTCCTATTTATAAAAAAGCTATCTTGCACATTGCATCTAGGAAGTGTTCATTGTAAACAACACGATCAGAAAACAAATCGGATGAGTGTTTTTGTATTATATTTCTAAATGTTATTTTTCTAAGAGATCATCAGTTAATAAATGGAGAATTTGAAGTATCACTTTACAGACAAACAAAACATATTCCAATTTATAAAATCTGATAGTGAATTTGCGACCAGGAAAGGATAGGTGTTTAGGGAAAATCAAGGAAATTAAATTTCATATTTTGAGAAGTTAATTAATTTTGTGATAATCACCAAGTAAATATAGGAATATGCAAAATAACATGCCTTATCAAAGAAAACAAAACCTCTGGGCGATTAAAGTGAGAGTAATAAATTAGAATGATTAGGTGGTGTGCTGTTTAAAAATGTCAATATATTATTAATTATCAGCAGCATATCTCTATTTTGCCTAATTCATTTATGTGGCCGTAATCCCCAAAACTATATAATAACGATATTTATTCATCCGAATCCATGAGTATTTACTATAGTTTGACATTAAAATCGAATTCTTTTAAAAATAGATAAAACATGTTATCGATGAATTCAACATTAAATGAAGTTATTCCAGTGATAAGGAATTAATTTAAAATGTGCTGCTTAAGTTCAGTACCTTGGATCAAACTAAAGTCTCTATCCTCCCTGAGTATTAAATTGAGAAGGTCTTCCATTGAGATGCAAAATAACTAGTCTTCTAAAAGTTGACAGTGTAGGTGAAGTCCTTTTACTTCTTTGGAAAGTGTGTGTGTGTGGGATGTAAATTAACCTAATAGGTACACTAGGTCCACAATTCCTCGAAAACCATTCTTTGGCTACGAGAAGGAATATTATTATCCCCTCCAATGCACCCGCTATATATAGAAGTGATAACTACCCTAAAGATAAACATATTTTAATAAGGGCTAATGATGCGATAGCAATCTATGAGCATGAGAAACATGGGAACGTTTAGTTCAATATTTGAGATTCACCGTTATTCCTATAAAGGCTTAAATGAAGTGCGATTCTCATCTACTCGCTAAATAACAAAAGTTCGAACGTTTGTCGACTGATTTACTACTTACTTATTTATGATGGAGCATATCGTCATGTATTGTCAGTTGTAGGTCATGTGCATATTTTATTGGCTTTCACTCTTGGTGCAATGAAATCTGCTTCAAAAGGTGCTACCAAAGTAGGATCAACATAGAAAGATCACGCTCAGACAGTATTTAATCATGTTACCCTTTTAAATGAATGCAATTACAGTCTTAATCTTGTTCAACTACGTTTTTCCTCCATCAACTCACAAAAACAGTGTAAAATGTAGTCTACTTATTTAGTCATTAATTTAATATTTAAAATATGTTAAGAAGTTACCATTTAGTGAAATAATAGTCACAAAATTAATGATAGCTCATTTTAAAGTGTTTATTTCCCATGAGTTAGTAGAGATTAAATCACAAGACGATAATCGAATTGTGCTTATGGGAGGAAGTGTATGCAAATACTTCGGACATGGTTGAAATTATGGCAAGCAAAATTTGATCACAGAATGCCAAAATTTGCTCTGACATTAGTCAGCAAGCTTGTATCACGTGGGAGCTCACTACGGAAAACGAACAGCCAAAGTACAAGGATAAAATGAGAGTACAGCTTTAAGAACAAACACCGTTTTACCACCTAATATTTTTCTACATTTTCCACTATTATATAAATAAAGGACGTATACTAGAAATAAATCATATCTTACAGTTCGTGGTTTATTGCATTTTGTGAGCTGCTAGTTCCTAAAAGTAACTTGAGGTTGTCTATTTCCGTTGTAGAATAATTTTCGAATACGCGAAGCGTAAAAACATTCACATTATTTGACTCCACTAAATCCAAAGTCTCGATGTTGTGACTGTGTAATTTTGTGTTAACAAATGGGTTTTTTCCCAGGTAGAAGACAAAAAGTGAGGACAGGTAGCAGCATTCTACTAGCTGTGAATATCAGAAGATTGATCATCTTAATCGCAACATAATAATCAGTCACTAGAAGCTCACGAAAATAAAATGCAATTAGCACATACCCAATAACATGTGCGTAGAACACTTTAGGTCCCCCTAAAGTAGCTATTATCGCCGAACGAATACATTCATGGATCATCCTAAATAATTAACGCTTCATCCATATCCTCCTATTTTAAGGAATAAAAATTTCAAAAAGATCAGGATTCCACTCTTGACGTCTTGAAGCATTGATAGTTCCACGAGACGCAAAGAGGAAGGTTGCAGATCATTAATCTGCCAAGCACTTGATTTCGTATGCTTATAATCACTAGTTCGTATAACTATCAGGAGTGATAGAAATGACACCATAAATTTTCTTGAATGAGGGAATTCTTGACTTTTGAGTGGGTGAACAAATCAAGTGACGCCATTTGATATTTAACAGGCTTCATTGTGCATGACCAACATATTTTAATCTGTTGATTAAACATAATATACTAGTTTAAATAGAGACCAACATAAAAATAAACCACTCCTCACATTTCGCTACTTAACCACTTTGCAATTGAAACATATAGACTAATTACTCGCAATAGAAATAGTCCACAATGCTCTGTCCCTGTTTGAATTTGAATTTAGCGCGTTTTTATATAGTTAGAAAATATTTACTTGTTTCCGGAATAACTGTATTTGGTAAAAAAAAACTACTAGATTGTGAATGAATTGTATATAAACTGAGTATATTTTTGACCAAATATTTCCAAGATTATACCAGACACAAAAATGTTTAAATTGCAAACGATCGTTGTAATATACAGTTAATCCGCATGTTATGAAAAGTACGAAAAGATTTGCTAAACGTTCATTATTGCGGTATATTTCCTAGCGTGATTTTTATGAATTTCATTAAATAAAATTTATAAAAGCGCATTGCGTGGTGGTAAAGAAATGAAAAATACTGCATTCACGAAAACACTGGGAAGTTTTCATTGTAACGAATACTTGTAGGCTACCTGGTCCGTAGCTCCTCTCCCTATCGTACAATATAATTGATATTTCGTTAAACACTTGAAATTGAATCAAATATACTATATAGTTAAATAGTTCCAGTAATAAATTCAGTCAAAATAAACGTTAGAATTTCATCTGCTTGTGGGTCACTGCACATTTTGCGATATCATTAGTCTTCGAATTACTTTTTTGGTTATATATTGCAAAACATTTAAACCATCTCTAAAAATAACGTCAGAACTTTAGAAATTATATATGAATATGTGATAAACACTTGTAATTATCGTCTATAACTAAATAGCTCGAGAAGAATTTATTATTTATTATTTTAAAAACTGATAAAAGAAAGAACACTCCGATAATCCAATTTGTAATTTTTGGTCCAATCATGACAAGAATACGAAGTAGGTTTGAATCAAATAAAGTCCATATTGGCCATGATAAATACCTGTATTGATAGCAAGTTAGTTAGAGCACTTAATTAATTGCGTACAACCCGCTGTGCTCGATACAGTGATTCGTTTGAGGAATTCTGGTGCTATGCTGGCTCCATGGGACAAGGCTCGGACTTATATACAGCGGATTTATTCTTATCTATCGTAGTATATTCGAATGTCAGTTCACGTACGGTGCCAGTACTGTTTGGCATTCATTTCATCGATCACCTGAACAATTTCTTAATAACAACCATTATTATATAGATCAATTCATAAAAATTTCACTGCATAATCATTAAATGTTAATATTAGATGCCTCTGCTTTCCACTCATGGGTGGGAGTGGGATTAAGTAATGAATGCATTAATATAAACGCTCGTTTTCTTGCAAAACACCATAAATGACAGGTATTGTATTAATATTAATAGAGTGGGAATTAATCAGAAAAATGAAAACAATAGACAGCGAAAGGACGATCTGGGTCCGGCTCTGGTTTAGCAAATGACTGCGATTTAACACTAAGTGGAGGGACATGCACAATCGACGATGAAACAAAGTTAGTATTTCGAGTTAGTAAAATCCCTGCACCGCTGTAGCCTATCGGCAGGTGAATGATATCATTGAAAACTACTAATTGATAATTGTTTTAAAATTTCTACTCAATTGTAGTAATCGCATATCATAACAGACACTAATTATGATATTTAGAAGAAAAACAAACATCGCTATTCAGAAAAGAAATTATAAAACGTCATCATTTTTAGAGTTCAGATCTATATCTCAGTTCTAGGAACAATATTACGAGTACTTTTGAGCAAACAAGCTTATGTAATTTTAAATATATATATATACATATATTTATGTGTATATACAAAATTTACGACTTAGTATAACATCTGTTATGACATCTGTTGAGCCAACTCTGAAGTGCACATTTCCATTTTTTGATTAATTCTTATTATGTATCTTATCCCCTGTGGTATAAGTGGGACCACTTGGTGTTTACAGACTTCGTAAAAAAAAGTAGAAGAACAGCAGTTGTTCGAAAATGGTAGAACATCTGGAACTATTGATCTATTATAACTTTCTGATGGTGTCAAAACCTCTCAAAACAATGTAAATTAAATTAATTTGAGTGATATATGTGCAATACTTTACTATATTATGTATATTATTAATATATTTTATTTCTGCTTTAGAACTAATCAAAAATCAGTTGCTTTACTTGTGAAACGATTAGATGTGTTATTTAAACATGAGATGGGCTTTTGTTATTATGATCACTTAATCGTGTTCAAATCTAAACGCCTTCTGAATTGAACTATACAGAGATGATCTAAGATTTGCTTAATATCAAACCGTGCTCAAAACGAATCACTCTTTAAACAGATTGAACTGATCTAGTTTTGATGTAGATCTTCCTGACCTATATTCAAGCACTGAGAGGATTTGACGCAGTTCTTACGATAAGTGAATTTTCTTGTCTGCAGAGGGAGCTGTACATTTTTTTAAATTTGATAGAGTTTTGAGGGAAGCTATAATTTTATTTTAAACTATGATATTTTTTCTTCTTCAGTAAATCTAAGTGGAAATCAAATAATTAAATTAGTTCTCCTATTTTTGCTGATTAAGAACCAAGGTCTAATTTATTTATTTGTATTCAGTGACGAAATTTTGTCTGCTTAGATGGTTATTGTAATTATTATAGTAACTTTGAGCAGACGAATTGATGAGTTTTCATTTAGCACAGTAGGAGTTTTGAACGACAACTTGACATAATCCATTAAATAAATTTGCATGGACAACGGTCCGCACTTTCTCCGTAGAAATGACGCAATTATTGGTTCCTTTATTTTTGTTTCTCCTATGTTCTTAGACTTAAACGTCGTGAGCTTAAGGTACTTTATAAAAGAACATAATGGTGTCTGACATAAAGACAAAGCAATCATTATAAATAGAGTTGAGGGTGTGATCAAATCGCAATTATTGCCTTGTTCTACTGCACTGCTTAAAGACATTCATTTTTTAACAAGAGTCAGAGAAATATGGAAGTAAAAAGTTACTTATGGGAACAATGAAAGAATATTAATAGTAGGGGGATTGTGTTGAGAATTTACTAGTAGATTGCTATTTATAAAAATAAATGCACTTTATAAATATTAAATATTTTGTTTTTGGTAACAAGATAAATAGTGAATATCCATACTCATTTTACTACTAATTGATAGATCAACCGTGGATTTATGGATTATAACAAGAGATGAGTGCCTCTCACAAAGTACATGTATTAAATTTAGAAGTAAAATATAGATTTAAACTTTTTTTTCCGAAATATTGAAAGGTGACAAGCTTTTCTAGACTTTTTCTTAATATAATGTCCAGAGTAGTGAATTCTCTAGCATTAAACATTTCCAATATTTATTACATAGCTTCTAAATTGCCAAATTTCCCATATATATATATATATATATATATATATCGTCCACCGTGTTGGCTTTGACAATTGTCTTATTTAAATCCAACTCAAAATGCTAAATTTAACATGAAATGTTCTAATCATCAGTACCACGATTAAAAAGGCCTTGGGTAGCTACCAAATGTTAGGCATTTTTCATATTTAAATAGGAGGAACTTCGTGTTTGATTATAGCAGCTGGTTACTTTCACACTAATTATGTCGGGTGCTGCGCTTAGGTCATAGCAACTTTCATCAATCAGGAATCTGATTACGTTTCTCGCAAATCTTTAACTAACGCATAGTCCATAAAATTCAACCAGACGTCCAATTTGTACTATATGTATATAATACCAACAATCCCTTTTATCAATTGTATTTTCATTACATTGAGTCTTATAATCACTATTTATAGCTATTTAAAATAATGTCAAGTACTCGAATTTAAATAAAAAGAGAAGTTATTTATTAGTGGAAACTGAGTTATTTAAAGAAACTATTTATTTACCACTTTACTTCAGCAATTGAATCGTGCACTTTAAACTGAAATATTGACTAAAATGTAGTGAATGATGTTTTGAAGAATATGTCATCAATTAAGGAAAAATTGGCAAAGAAATTGGCGTAGAATTTAATTCTCTAGTGGTATGATTTAGTTCTAAGTTCTATCATTCACTTGCTAACTTCCCGCTTTCTGTTGATTACGCACCTGTCTGCAGATCGTTCTATGCTCAACTTCTGTTCGTGTCCTTTAATTAAACTGAAATAAGGGATCGTTTTAGTAAATAGATATTTTAAATGGTTATTTTACAGAAAAACAAGGATATTTTTATAGTACAATAGTTGTAACGAAGTAAATTGGCAATAGTCATAATTTAGCTTAGATATTCTGTAGGGAATTACCACTGGATATTAAAAGTATCGTTGTTCCTCAACAACGTAACATTTTTCATAACTTATTCATACATGTTTGTTGTTTGTGCCTTTTACATATAGTGCATAAGGAAAGATTACCTCAGTATAATAAAATCTTCTACATACTGAAGTTAACTATACTTAAAGTGTGAGTCAGTGTATTATTACTAACACTAGAAAGTAGGACCAATATTCGGTGGATTTCTCTTAAGCTGAACATAAAAACTATCATTTCGATAAAACTAATCTATTCCTAGACATTAAGGACATGCGAATTGTATTCCGTCTGTGGTTCATTTCGTCTTATCAAAGAACGATATGAACTAAGATTTTACCATGAGTATAAGCACAATGTAATTTGAAAGGAAAGTAGACAAGAATAAGAACGTCTCCCTTATATTAAGGAATAAGATTTTACTATATGATTCCAAACTTATGTAAGCCTATTGATAAATCGATAGTTGATTTTTCTTATTAACAGTACAGAAGCTTTATAATAGGATCATACTAACGCATAATATTACAAAACTGATAAAAGTTATGCAAATGATTGTTGATCTATATTACTTTCTAATTTATCGTGACCATACCTGCTATTTACTAGGTACTTGAAGTTTTTTTCTGAAAAATTGTTAAAATTCAAAATATTCATCTTCTTTCGTATACATAGTGATTTTAAATTTATTTCGACCACATTTATATTAATTTGTAATTGATAAATACGTTTTATTATATGTTTGGGGAATACCATAATCTATTTCATTGAAACTCGTCACTGTCCTACGAGCTTGTTAAATTACATGCGCGTGAATGATACGTTAACTCACCCAAAAATTTTACAGTTGTCAAATATTACTAACCCAACAGCACTATACTTACTGAATTATGGAAAATGAAAAGTAGCTTTAAATTAGCTACTAAAAATTAGCGCTAGAAAATACTTAAAATCCAGGAAGCATTAGTCGTAATGGGAAACATAATAAACTTAGATGAGCTATTGCTAATCTGTTTGAAAACTACCGTGTACCTACAGTAGATAACTGCCCAATTTTTATTCGTTACTACCATCTTACATCCAACAACATGTTTGGTTTTTCCTCCGTCGGTCGTGGATCTCTTAGTTGTACTGCCAACATTAACTACAAAAACTATTCTAAAAAAATTACATTTGCTACACTACAATAGTAATGAATACAAGAGTGAAGTATCCAAGTTATAGTTCAGCAAAGACAAAACGGGAAAATCTTAAGTTACAGCATTCTACATTGTACTCAGTTAAAACAAATGAACAAAAGCATGGACAGAACCCAACTGTGAGAGCGAGGTCACAAAACAAAATTCGCTAAACATATTAATAATGAAGCAAAAATATCTGTGAAGCACCTTATATAATTAATGGATAATATCGGTACTTCCTGCATTGTTCTCAGTAATAAAAAAAGGTTCTAACAAAACGTTATATATGACTGCCTTAAGATTAAATTAAAATAGCTATAGGTGCTTAACATGCATGTAAAAAGGAGTCTGGTCGAACATGTTTATTAATAAGTATAATATACATAATTACAATGGCTTAACATCATCAAACTGTTTGCGAGCCTTTTTGAGTTCTTCACTCATCGATAGGAGATCCTGAAACAAAAAAACAAAGTCAAACAGCATGAACAACAATATATTAAACATTCATCCACAAATACACCAAAATTATTCTAATAATCATAATTATTCTTAACTTGACTCTAGCAAATTTCTTGGGATCCCTTCGTATAAGATAATGAATATCCTCGAGTGCAATTCTATCTGGTTTACCAACCTGGAAGTAATTAGTTTTCAAAACTAGTAAGGAGGTAAAAATATAACACATTTTACTAGATGTAAAATAATACTTTTATTACATAGTAGCTCGGGTACCTTCAAAGCACGTTCACATAACTCTTTAATGTAATCCAAGACTATAGCCTCTAGCGTTTCTAAAGTTTTATCGAAAGGAACCTATAAAGCAAATTAATTTTTGGCCACTAAATTTAAGCAACATGTACGAAAAGTTGTAAAACGACACCTTATCATCGCCAAAGCCATATAGCATTGCTCGTAATTCCTTCCTAAAGAGAAATTTCCTATCCTCCGGAGAAGTTTTCTCCTTTTTATCATCCTCATCCAGATCAGAACCAAACAGGTCATCATCCTCATCCATATTTACCTAAATTTAACCGTACATCATGTATCAATACTTAAATGAAATGAGAGTAATTAAAGGAATATTATCCAACAAAAGAAAAATAATCGTTTAATTGAAGGCACTATTTATTACAAAGATATTGATTAATAAATCTCTGTATCACATGTTAAATTGAGAGAAAGTTCATGGGTTAATCTTATAAACCAAAACTACTGAGCATTGAATAAATACACTATACGGTGGAATATAAAATATCATCAGCGAATAAATAATAACAATATCTGAGGTCCAGAAAAGTTAAGAAATGTGCAATACATTATTGCATCGAATAAAAATATTGCCAGTAAATAATGCTTAAAGCTACTAATATAAATGCAGAAAACTAATATGATAATTACAGCAGTACTTATCTTCTTAGTTTATCATTAATTGTTTTCACAATCAACGACGTTTGGAACACTAATTGATTTGCGGATACTGAGACCTAGAAATAGTAATTATGAAATATTTGACAACTCAATACTCACTTTAAAAAAAGATGCTGATTTGATCATGTTTGTTCCGCAATCAATAAACGTAGTCGAATAACTATTATGAGCATTTCCTATCAAAAAAAACCAAATACATTACAGGAATAAAATTATTCGAAACACATTTCTACCTGCACAGCATTCTGATCTTTGAAGTAGGTTTTTAATGTGTTACTGAATCTCTTCGAATAATGCACGAACTCACGTTTCCTCTTCTCAACTGCTGAAGTAACGATCTCATAAAAATATGAAGTTTCTAAATTGGAATAACGTATTCTTATTACCATCTTACTAACCTTGCTGAGCATTTATAGGTACAACTTGGTATACCGCATTTATGGCTTCCAGTAATTTTTTAATAGATGAAGCTATAAGTTTAATTGTCTCTAAAAACTGATGACGATCAGCCATTTCTTCGGGGACACGCGATAGTACACGTCGTAACTCAATTGCCCTAATACAATAAATATATTAGTAAAATAGTTAAATAAGAGTGTTAAAATGTGCTAACTGATAATAAATTAAATAATTTCACAATAAGTTTCACAGCAACCTCTTTGTAAGTTCTTGATATTCCTGAATATTTTCATATCCCTGAACAATTAGATCATCAGTTGGAGAGCTATCATGCATCCTAAGATATGATTCCTGGAATTCAATCAATAAATTTCATGTAAAATAAGAAAAGAGTGAGAAAGTAATTGATACTTCATTATAAGCTCCAAAGTAATGACTATGTACGCAACGTTTAAGAAAACTAATAAAAATAGGCAAAATTTAGTTAGTACCTGTAAATTTATACTAAGCTCAGATTCAGTCAGTAGTATCTTTGTTAGGTCGTATAAAAATGAAGGAGAGGCACTTTCTGATGCTTTAAGTGCTGAACGAAGGCGCTATAATTTATAAAATAATGCATACTTATTTACATATATAAATTAATAAATTAAGGCTTTCATACAAATTGGGGAAAACAACCATAACCATCTCAGTAATAAAACCAAACTATATTACAGTTATATAATGAAATAGATTTATTTAACAGTTTGAAGAACTTACATGAATTGCTGCTTGAGCTCGATCATCATCTCTCTTCAATGATCGCAATTTATCCATAACTCCACTATATAAACACTGATAAGTCATAGCACCCAAATATCCACCTTCTTCGTTCATAATATATTTAAAAATACGTAGTAATTCTAAAATATGCCTCACTGATTAGTTCATATTTCATTTTATACACAAAGTTCACCATAGTTCCTATGTATAAAAATGGTTGGTATTAAAAGACTTATGTTTTTTACCTATATATTTATTATATTTATTATTTTTAAACTTATTTAAGCCGTGAAAATTCGATATTATATAACAATCACTTTGTCATAAATTACAATCTATAATACATCAAATTAAATTGATTCCATCTACTAACATGATAAAATATATCTAAATTGCCACAAACAAGATAATGAAATACTTAGAAGAAGAAAGAAATTAACATTAGTGTCACTAACGATTACTCTGTTAAACCACTAACTTATGGTAAATATACAACTTATTAGCGCATTGGCGGTGAGCTGTGCTCAAATAACGTCAGTTTTCGTTATCGTTTTATTAATAATCTCATCTAATGGATCTCAAGTACGTTACCACTTCTATGTAAAAATACATGTATATCTAAGCTTAAATAATAATATTTATTATAGTATTTATTTCAAGACCAAATGTATTATATTATGAAAAATTTAACTGCAACTTTTACCAACAGTGAATTTAAAAATAATTCAAGCGTCGAGTGGAGTTGTCACTAGATATTTGTAATAAGAATTGTGTCACTAAACATAATTTTATTTTTATGTAAGTATTATTTAGCATTACTTCTTTTCCTGTCAACAACGTGCATTACTATTATGCACCAGAGAAATGATTCTAAATATAGAAAAGATAAATTAGAATCAGTTATGTAGTCCTTGTATTGTGAAATCATCACCTTATCAGCAGAATTGTTGAACTACTGATAAAATGCAACAAAGAACAATAGCAGTCTTGTTGCCAACAACTGAAAAGCTAGCGGAAGTTAAATGCAAGCGTAACCATTATTGTTTATGCGCGACACCACCAGCTCAATTATATAATGTTGGGTCATCAAAGCACTGATTACGCGCCTTAGGTATTGCTAACAGTTTAATGCATGCTCACGTGGTCTGTAGTTCTCAGATATCATTTAAATAACTAATTAGTATTTAGGCTATTATGATTATTGCAGTTATAAATCCATAATCTTACTAGAAATTTCTGTATAGTAGTATTAATTCCAAAAGCATACATTAAATCTATGTTATCCGTACTTTGAATTTTATCATTAAGTAAATTAGCTGAATTACATTGTAATTTTTAATTAACTAATTAGTTCTTATTGTTCCATTTTCAGAAAAATTCGGAATAATAAAAATGAGTAGGTGTACTAATCATGATAAGTCGAAAACTGATCTCAGCAAAGAACTGGAAACTGTGCTAAAAGCCTCTATTGCATCTTCATATTCAGCCAGAGAAAGCATACCTAGGTATAGTACGTTTTATGTAAAGTATATTAATTTTTAAATTTCTGTTTCTCTTAATGATTATTTTTCCATAAATGCAAATGTTAAAATTTATAGTGAAATCACTCAAAATATCTGCAATGTAATTGAAGCAATATTTATACATGGGCTACGCGATCCTTTCTTCTTGAAAGGATCTCGCTACGCAAAATATCCCGAACCGGTAATAGGTTAACTATTTGACTCTTCAAACTGAATTTATATACACAATTTTTTTTATAGAATTTTTGGCCATTTGTTTCTAAATACTCACACCGAAGTATTACTACACAAATTAACGCACTAAATCAGATCAAATCAGAAATTGGACGTGGAAGGGTAAGATTATGTATAATTATATTAAATTAGGATTTAGTTCTACAGGAGTAATTCTTTATTAATTAAAGTTATGCAGTCTATTTTAAGCAGTATTTACATGAGTTTCATTTATTGTATTTCTTTAAATTGAGTTTTACAGGCATGGATTAGAATAGTTCTTAATGAGAGTTCTTTGGAGCACTATATTCAGCTGTTGCTTAGTGAGAAAAGAGCAATTAAGTAAGTTTAAAGTTTCTGATTCCTCTATTTTAGCTTTGGTTTTTCTTTTATTTTAGAGTATCACAGATTCTTTCAGCTAATTATATTCTTTACATACATTCTCCAATTTGTTCCAGTCAGTTCTATCATGAGCATGCATTTTTGCGTGATGAAGAGCATGTTGATGGCATGCGTGATTTGTTAAAGGGACTAGCAGGCTTACCGATTCAAGCAGCTATCAATAGTTCTTTTCTCAACGCGTGGACACCTTCTCCGTTGATTCTTGCGGGGCTAGTTGCTGGGAAACCACTTAGAGGTTAGATTTTATGAATAAAATGAATGCCTTTTGATGCTTTTTCTTTAATGTTTCTGTAATTTTAATTTTTTTCTTGTAAATACCTGTTTACTAATTTCCCTTTATTTCGAATACTTGATAATAAATCTGCTCTATATATTAAATGCTTTTTGCATATGTTGACTAATTGTTTGATTCATAATATAGACCTCACTTTATGCATTGTTTAATAATTCAGTCGGCGCTCTGACTCCGCGGCATAATTCATCTTTCCCATGCGAATCTCTGGAGGAAGTAGATATTTCCACTTTGGATCCCCTTCCGTCAACCACCCCACTATCTCCAATTCCTCAAAAACACAGGAGTGCTGGCGGTGTTCATATGGACCCTCGTAAATTAATTTGATGATTTATTTTGCTTTACAAATGTTTTAAGTTACTCTTTAAATGTTTCGAACACAGACCAAAGTGATGATGACGCATCATCGGTGTACTCACATCCGTCGATGCTTGATCGCACCGAATGTCGAGACTGGTTTCTTTCATCAACTCCTAATGTAGATAGTCCTGTCCTGCAAGTGACTTCCTCGTCTCCACATAATATTGCAGTACGAAATTTACGATGCTAAAGTTAATTTGAAGAATCATGATTTTGAATTTTAATAAGTATAATTTAGCCTCTTATTGTTTCACGTCGTGCAAAGCGTCCGCGGAGATGGTCTAGGAGTAGCAGTGAATCTAATTCCAAGGATTCACGTTCACACAGTGAATCGGTTTGTATATATATAATAAACATTAGATTCTTTCTGAAATTTTAGCCTTTAGTAGTTTTATCAGTAAAGCGATTTTTTTTAGACCAGCATGATGGCCGGCGTAATAACTGAACTGGATATTACTGTTCCGGATATTCGACTGAAACAGTCTGAGACGATGGATAGTGGTATTGAATCAGAGAATAGGTATAGTCTAAAACTTTGATTATTAAATGACTACAAACTGCTATAAATAAGCAACATTGTTTTTATTTGAAATACAGTACGTGATTCCCAAATATTAATCAGGAAAAGTATCAGTTCGGTGTCTGAGGGTAAAGAATTAGAAAATTGGCATTCATCTACTGAAGCTGCGACCTCAGATGTATCATGCCTACATACTTCTAACGGTATTTAATATCTAAATTATGTTTTATGAATTTATGAACATTATATGTATATTAATATTACCAACTACTGGATTTACTTACGTTCATTCTTATTATACTAACTTCTATAAGTTGAACTATGATTTTCCAGGAGTGGATAATTTTAATACAGAAGCCAGTTTTCAAATATATGATCATTTGGAAGGTGAAAAGAGCTGCGCAACTTCAGTACAACCTGAATTAGAAGAAAATCTAACATTTGGTGCTGATCAATTTGTAGTAGAAGCTGTTCTTGACTATATTCTTACCTCTGTTGTTCGAGAATGTACTGCTGAATCTTCTACATCTCCAGTAAATTTAACGAATGAAATATCTTTACCATTGAATATCAAAGGTGATAACATACATCATGATGAGGTAAGAAAATGCGAAACTAAATTCACTTTTTGGCAAAAGATGACTACGGTTTTTTTTTGCTAATATTTAGAATGACTCTGTATTTGGCTCATCTTTGCATGATGAATTCATCGCTGCCCTTGAACCATTACCAGGAAGTAATAGTTTGGTAAACCAAGGATGGGTTGCTTCTAAGGTCTGAATTTTTCAATTACAAGAGTTCCGTTATGCAAAAGTCCAATGGAGATTCTAGTTTGTTTATGCTAAGTGTGCAGTTTTCAGACCAATCCTGTTCGTGATAACTTGACTATTATTTCATCATCATCGGGAACAGATAATGAGGGAATAGAGGTTAGCTTTAACCAAGCCCTCCGTTCTGCCATGCAGATAAATGAACAGGTTTGTCCAACTGCTTGACCAATTTTGGGGACATTTTTACTTGATTTAGGGACCTTCATCAGTGGAAGACTCTCGTGAAGGCAGTATCATCGCTGATGTGGAGACAGACAGCGAAGTTTGTTATATTTTAAATTTAACAACTGTAGTTTCGTTGTATAAGTATAAATGTTTATATTTTTAGTTATCAAGATCGCGAAAATCATCTATTTCGGATGAAGTAACTAGGGCACTAACAGTTATTGCAAGAGAAGAAGGATTAGATAACCAAGATTTCCGTTGTCCCATGTGTCGTAAATCTATTGGAGCAGCATTTGGCAAATATGGGTTAGTAAATTGCTATGTCAATACCTCTGTAAAATTTATTGTAATGGAATTGGAACAAACTTTTGACCAGGATGTTTTATACATGGTTTTAGCGTATGTGGGATGGATGGTTTATGCTACTGTCAAGATTGTATGCATCCTGGCGGTGAAGAATGTATTCCTGCAAGGGTCTTACTTAGCTGGGATTGGAAGCAACGACCAGTTTCAGACAGAGGCAGAGCGTTTCTTGAAGCTAATCAGGTCTATATTTTCTGAACTAAATATACCTATTTTATTTATTATTCTCTATATTTTGTCTTATTTAGCAATACCTTGGTTTGTACGTTTACCACTAATTATTTGTCTGAAACACCTTTGGTTTCAAAATGATTTTTCAGGAAAAGGCAGTAATTCACATCGAAGGGCATAATTCAACTTTATATGACCACGTACCCGTAATGAAAATAATCAAAGTATGATATTTCCATTAAATTTTGTTTCCCATCAAATATTTTATTAATTTATATCCTGTTTAGAATCTCCGTGAGCAACTACAAATAGTTTCTATGTATCTCTTTAACTGTCGCGAGTCAATCGCTGAAGATTTTAGACGACGAGTTTGGCCAAGAGACTACCTCTATAACAACATTCACCTATACTCATTTGCAGTGTGTTATTTTCTCTATCCACTACTTTTACCATAATTTATTACACTGTTTTAGGATTTATTAAGCGTACATAATGGAATCCTAGAGAAGCAGTTGAATGGTCTTTTAAAATATGCGATTGATCACGTCATGCATTGTTCTCTCTGTAGACAGAAGGGTTTCATTTGTGAAATCTGTGGGCTACGAGAAGTTATTTATCCGTTTTACACGGACACTACACATAGAGTTAGTCTTAGTGTAATATTTTAAACTTCTACATAGAAGATATTTTACTGGAGATACTGTAACTCCGAATTTATTGCAGTGCACATTATGTTACTCAGTATTTCATAAGGAATGTGCAGATAAAATAGAAAATTGTCCAAAATGTGCACGAAGAGCACAATATGAAACGAGACAGGAGGCAGACCACCTTTCACTTGATTGAAAAAGAAATCTTGATTTAAAATTTCAGTGCCTTAGTAGTTCGAATCCAAGTGTATTACTCCTTTCTATTTATTGATCATATTTGTATAACATTATTTACATATTAACTACGTAGTGGATTATTGGTTAATTGTTTAAGTCTTAGTTTAATATTTGTTTTCTAGTTATATATATATTTGCTAATCTACGCAGTAAATTTGCTAAATTTTGCTTTGTACCAAAGCCGTACTGTAATTAATGCCATTCGTGCTAGGTTTATCAATTTATTAATTTTCTGTCATATTTGTTCGGTTGACAGTATATCATCCACCTAGTGTATGTATTAGATTTCCTTACATATATATACGTTGCCTAATTTCTATCATTAATGTTGAAAGTTATTTTATCTAATGTTGCAAGAATGTGAAAGCGAGCTTCTACTGTTTTTTCTTTGACTGTAAATAGTTGTGCAGTATCTACTGATGAGTGAGATGGTGATGATTCTACGAGTGTTGAAGTTCTTGTTAGCCCATGTTCAGTAACGGCACTTGTAAGTCACTGTTAATGTATATAGTTTCTTTACACAATAAAGATCTATTACTCTAGCTACTGTAGTTTGTAGTACAACCCGTCTAAACCGTGCGAGTGTTAGTTGAATACTTTACTGTTATTTAATAAGACTGATGAGTATATGCGATGGGAATGTCATACAAATGTTTGGTAACCGAAATTTTACTAAAATTAACCGGTATGAATGAGAGGATTGGTCACCAGTGATTGTTCTGTACTTTCAAACTTTTAATTTGAAAGGAATATTTTAAGTATCTGAAGCAAGAACTCGGGATTGGAAGAATCCTAGAGCAATCTGTTTGTAGTTTCCTTCATTGCATGTATTGATGAGAAGTTACATTTTCATCAAATTAGCTTGAAATGGAAAGAGGTATATTTATCTGAATAAACTAAGCAATGGATTAGTGAAGAAAAATGTCACCCAGTCATACATTTTTTGATTGGACGTGTTTTATGACGTATGCATGGTTTTTGTAGAAAGAACGGGAATGTGTCAGGTTTCCCATTAATGACGAAAATGGGAGAAGAGAGGAGGAATTGAAAGGAAAAAGAAAATGGAGAGAAAATAGTCGAAAACAAACAAAGAGAAGAAGGAATAGAACAGTGATGGAGGAACAGAAACTAATAATAGTAATTTTATATTTGTATGATGAATATCCTCTGAAAACGTTAATTAACTTTATTTGAATGGTCTTTTAGTTAATAAGCTACTTATTGTGGAGTGGACTATTGGTTTTTGATTATGATGATGATATTTTAAATTTAATATTTAACTTTTTGTTTCCCATATAGTTCTCTTTTCTATTATGAAATGGGAATTAAGTGTCCTTCACCTCGATCTCGCACGACTAGGTACTCAAAGACTCGACTAATATGAAGACTGATTAATACATAGTGATTAAAAATACTAGAAGATGCAAGTGGAATAGAAAAGACAGAATATAAATAGTTATGATGTTTGTAAAATCATATTTTTGGGCGAAAAAGGTAGGTTTAGATAAAAATGAACTTTGCATGTAGTACATCGTACTGGTATGACATGCTTAGCCACATTTTGTAAATTGTATAAATCATATTGAATAGGGACCATAGACACTAATTATTAAAATCAATGGCTATTATTGTCCAGATAAGATAGAGAGGACCTGCATTTTTCTATACTACTGAAGTGAATGACTCATTGTTATCTAACCTAAAAATCTCTGCGATATATAAGGCGATATATAAATTAATGTAGCTTAAGAAATTGCAAAAATCAGTTGTTTTTTCGCCAGTGGTACTGAGAAGGATCAAAGCAAGTGATAGAGACTGTTTATTTTGTTAAGATCGTAATCTTTGTGGTAATATTGAGATCTCTCATGTAAGGTCCTCATTCAGGCTGGTCTGTATTCACTGCGTTATCTCGCGTAGGACTCTGTATCTCTTTGGTTACTGTACTCTCTCGTCTCTGTCTAGTTGCGATCGATGGGTGCGCTAGACAGTCGATGACTGTTCGCTGTGCGGCATGCACGCCCTCATGACCAGGGTACTGGAGCATCGCCAGCTCAATGCGGCTGGTCAGCTATTTACTATCTCGGACTACGATGTTATTACTGATCTGGTACGATTCACTTTTATCTCGCAGTATCATCTCAGCAGTTTTATTCTTCGGATTTATGTATATCCATTTAAGTTAAATTATGATTTATGAGAACCTTTGTTTTGTATTGGTGACTTTACTTTTTTAAAAGTCAGTGCAGTACCTGAAACAGTCTTACATAGGCTCAAATATTTACTCATACTAGTTGACACAGTGGTGGGATGAAGCCATAGCTTGTTATAAATTATTTGATAAAGTATTTTAGATTGTTGACCAAAAAATGGGTATTATATTTTAAGTCATTTTGAAATATTAGTTGAGAATCTGTTCGACTCATCGAATAAATTGTTAGCTATGGATACAGAACACGTCATTTAAATTTCTTTCCTCAATGAAGATATCGAAAAAATTTAATTCTAACTAAAAAACACAAAACTGGTTGGAATTAAGTTTACCAAGTCGTAGAATTGATAGAACATATTCTATATATATATATATATATATGCAATCTTCAAATCTTTATTTCAATCTTTAGTGCTAACTTAAATTAATATTGGTAAAGAATTATAGCAAAATAGTTATAAGTTAAAACTGACTGTCAAGTAAATTAGGGTGATACGTTTCAGCACACTGCATTCTCTCGAATCAAGGAGATCTTCAACGCTCCACACTACATTGATCGACGAGTTGATCAGAGCATTGTGGAAATAGTCATCGCGAGGATAACAACAGCCATCAGGTATAATCAATCGATAAAAATTTTATTTATATAAATTATTTTCTTGTACAAAGTGTACCATAAATCATGGTACCTTGAAGAACAGTTAAAATTTCGAACTCTTTGATGATTTGTATTAATAGTAACTCCATACTGTTTTCGTGAACATTAGTATATTACATTTATTTCATTTCATTTTGTCCCTTAATTAATTAAACATAACGACTGATGTCATGTTTTATCACTGCATAGTAATACTATGGGACTTATTTTTGGAAATATTCCAATAAATCCTTAGTCAAATTATTTCGAAATTTTAGTTTAGCTGTTGAGTGAAACTAGTTCTATGCTTAATAATAAACCAGTAATTAGTTTTACGGAGCCCTAATATTAAACGTGGTTACAGGGAGACAGGATGCATAGAGACGTATTCCGCCGAGCTTGTCGACATTTTGGACAGCTGTTTGAATCATGAGATGTCTGTTGTAGACTCAGAAGGGGAGTACATCGACTCGCCTCATTGCAAAATAGCCTCTGATCTACTCAGCAGCTTGTTTTTAGTTGGTTTTTGAATTTATTTTCAAATTTCAGATTTTACTGAAGAGGTCTGTTATTTAGAACATATCTCCTAAGGTTTGGATTAATTTAAAAAAAGGTTAATTGTGCATTCCTTATATATTATTATCAAGTGTTACATTTATCGGATTCATTCACTTTGAGCACTATGGAAAGCGATCAGTGATGACTTTAACCCTTCCTGTAGCGATGAAAGCTGTGGGAAGCTCCAACCAGGAGTTGGTGCGGAACACAACCAGCTACATCTCTCTAGCTGCTATTCATAATGGAAGAACTTTAGCTCAGTATTCAGTGCAAATTATTTCACATATTATTAATGGTGGGTATATTTTTCATCTATTGTTAAGTAGCTTTTCAAGCTTCAAGCATTATACCCCATTATTAAGCTAGTACTAAATTCTAGTGCTCTATTTGCTTTAGTAGGTATGTTAACTATGCAACTGACTAATCAATATAAATATTCCACTAAAATTTTCTTATTTATTCTTCGTTTAAATTAAATTTTTATTTTTTCCCATTTGATGTGTATTTGCGCAATATCACGTTTCGATGCGTTTGCGTTCAATCCTATGTGAATAGAGACGCACGGAAGTGTCCCCCGAGAAAGTAGATCTCGGCCAAGAATTGAATAGTACGGGCAGAAAATGAATACAACTAGGGAATTTTTGGGTTTTTCAAAGGTTAAATTGCGTTTATGTTCCTTTTCAAACTGGGTAACGACAATAAAATTGATTTATTTAAATTGCCTCAACATACCAGTTTAGTTTTTAACTAAGATCTCCATTAAAATTCAATCACTATTAAAATCTGAGTAGCTTTCATTCTAAATCAAATAAAGTGTCATCAATTTGATAATTAATTCTAACTACATCTGCTAATATAAAATTTCGCTACCAACTGTGATGGCTTTTTTTATAATGAGACTAAAGTAGGAGTAGACCTAGTTTAAGTAAGTAAATTAATCTTTGTACTTTATAGTAGTTATGCTTATTGAAATTACTATAAGCCTATCTTATTTAATGTTATAATAATTATGTTTTATAGGTAATTATTCTCTTCTACGGGTTCTTCCCCAGATCTACCAAGATAACAAAGAACCATTTCACGCACATATCTCCCAGTTGCTTGCTGTTCTTGAAGCCAAAGATGTTGATTGTTCAGAAAGGCTCTCACTACTTCAGCTGGCCAGTATGATGGCAAACTCAAAACCTGATGTGAGTGCTCTCATTTTCTTTAGTCTCATCAATAGTTGTACGTAGCTGAATGTTGATAATTTTCAGCTCCTTATTCCATATCTCTCACAATTCGATAAATATGTTCTTTCGCCGTCTACGTGTACTGCAGTGCTCAATATCTATATGTCCCTGGTGTCTCAAGGAAGAGCTCATTGCTTGGCTCCTTTTCTTAGTATTTTAAAGCAAGCGTCGCAACGACCAGCATTTAGCAGCAATCAAGCCACAATTTTAAAGGTGAATATATCTTTATGTGTTAATTTATAACGGAAAAATAAACAATACTGTTTTTAAGAATTATGATATGGTCTACAATGTGTTGGCTTCCTATATATACAGATTTCAATCTATCTTAGGATTTAAGCAACTAAAATTCGTCTTTAACACACTTGACGTTGGAAGCAATTTAATTACTTAAAATTGTTAAGTAACACAGTTAAATAAGCACATCTTAAAATTTATAGATTATCGGTAATATTGGCCGTGTATCTCTTCCACTAGCTTCAGAAGCAGTAGATGAATTGATACGGAGTACGGAGCATGCTGATGCACAATTACTTTCATCAATATTGATAGAAATAGAAGGTACATTAAATGAAAATCATAGATTTTTACATTTTGGTAACTGTAATTTTGTTATTAGCGCCTAGTTTAATAAGCACATGTCTTTTTGCCAAAGAATACATAAATATTTAAGTGGTTGAAGGTATGAGCCTATAAAATTAACCATTAAATATAATATCGAATTAATTAAATACTTTTTGTTGATTTTTCCTAGAGCTAACTTGTAGAACGAACAGAAATCACGTATACAGTCGTGTTGATATCAAGCTACTCGTGTAGTGGGCTGCGTTCTTCTGCCGTTATTAAGTATGGCCGTTGTTTGCTACCCAAACATAGCGTAGCCGAAACGCTAAATATGATACTACTAGCAGCAATCAAAAGGAACTATTTTAATTGGCATTTGTTCGAGAATAGGGTGCAACGTATAACGTTTTTTTTCAACTGTTCAGGTGTTGGAGAAGCGTGGCCTTCTAGTCTCCGCTCGCACATCAATGCACTGCGAGCCATCGCGTGCCCATCCAACACACGGGTAGTCGACAGAATTGTTACTTTAGCAGGGTTCGTTAACTAAATATTCTCTAATTGTGACACTTATCCTACACTAATTTATGTCAGCAATTCGTCGACACAATTGATGAACGGGGATGTGACTCTGATCTCAATCCAGAATGGAGAAAAGAACTCTTGTGACTCTTTATTGTCAAAAGATTATGCAAGGGTTAATGGGGACGTTAATATTATATCTAGGTAAACAAATGTACCTTATTTATTAAATGTAATGAATGAAACAATAACGGAAAATTCTATCCAAACCATGAAAATATTACTTGATGCGTCTCCAAAGTTTCATTAATTTTATAGATAAACTAATCCAGATGAAATAATGGCAGCCACCATGTTTTAAATGCGTTTGTGGTATTAAATTTAAATAATAGCATTCTTTAAAATCAATCAATTAGTAAGAAAACGAAAATCATGCAAATAGTTAGAAATACTAGTTTTACTCACTATGGGATAGATGTTTTACAAAAGAATATGAAGTATATTATTCATCTGTTGTTTGAACGAAAATGTTATTGTAGAATCTCTCAGAGGATCAGAATTAGCCAGGTTGCTCTTCGCAGATGAATGAAAAAAGATTGCACAGGTGCATACATTCGCGAAACTGTAATTTAGTGGCCGTCACCAAATACAGTGATAACACTGTATACGATCGCGTAGGTCAATAAATGCGGGCGAATGTCACGTGGCGGCAATTGAGAGCAACTATCTGATCGACTTGCTATGCAATTGCGTACAGTCAGAAACCGTGTCCGTGAATACTTTTATTCCACATCCTTAAGTGATGTTATAGAAGTAAATTAAACTGCAGTGAAGAATGCACGACACTACCACTGTTTCTTCTAGTGGCGCTCGAACGCTGTTCCCTGCGTGCGACTCCCCCACTGATTCGTGTGCTCTGGAGTTAGACCGCAACACTCATCACTTGGCGATGCAGTATCAAAATCGTAGCAGTGGTTCACTTCCTCGTCACTACTCTCGGAGTCGTGCAAGTGTGGCACATTCTCTACAAGGGTAACTCTTTCATTACACCAATTAGCAACCAGTTTTCTTAGAACCATTTTAGTGAACTGTTTTCTTATCTACTTAGCTATTGAATTTCTGCCATGAATTTTTCCAACGTATATAGATTTTAAGTTTAATAACTCATATTACATTTCACTGTACATCTACCTTATAAATAATAGAGTTAGAGTTTCTTCAAGTTTTATTTTGTCAGTAACATAAAATATTATATATATATATATATTTATTTATTTATTTAGACAACGGACAACAAGCGAGAATGTGACAATTTCTGGTTCTCGAGACTTATCACTGTCTTCAGTAGCTCCTTCAGTTGCTGGTTCCTTACGAGCACCTCATGATTATGTAACTAGACCGCCACCGGTTTATAACCCACCAAAAACTCAAACTCTTCCTGCTGGCTTTGCTCCAAATACACAAATACAGGTAACAAAAATAAAACCTGGACAATTGCCATTTTTTGAAAATGTTTTATTATTACACTATTTTATTCGTTTTTAAGATTGGGAAAGATGGACGTGTTCGTCCATATGTGGGTGGTCGACGTCCTGCACAGTGGCCTGTGGGAAGTTATGAAACTACGTTTCCTGCAAACGCTGGACCAGTAACTACTACTAAAATGAATCCACTCTGTGAGGAAGATGAACGACAATGGACGGTACATATTTATTTCTTAATGAAAAATATTATAAAGAAACCTGATTAAATTTTGCATAGGTAATAAGAGTATGATAGTAAAGTGCTGTAAAAACTTGTGAAAAACGATATTGACACTACTTCTAAAAAATAAATGCAAACTGTATTTTTGTAGGTTTTTATTAAATATAATTCATTTCTAAATTTAAAGAGTAGCGTGGATCGCTCAGACGTGGTGCTGCAATTTGTTGAGCATCGAAAGAATAAAATAAGGAGATTCATCTCAGAAGTGACGGCTAGGTTCCCCATTCCCATGCAGTGCACAGTAGAAGGGTCAAAGAGTGTGTTTCACTTATTATTTTAATTTTATTCTTGTTTGACCAAGTATTTTCTATTTCTGTCCTGCACATCGGTATTTTACTGATCACCACCAAAGCATTGTCTTTTAGATTCAAAACACCGCATGATTATTCATTTTTCTTGCCAAGCACGTGGTATGTACTGCGTATTCAGCAATGAATACTTTTTCGCCTTTAAAACTAAATTTCCCTCTACATGGCTTCATCTTATGTTCCTTCAAGTAAGTTTTTCTATTTAATTTTTGACACAATTAATTCTCTTATGCTAAATAAATGCTTAAAATTTCTAAACAAATTAATTTGACAATTAATCGCCGGGTTTCTACATGAATATTTATGCATTATTTAGATGCAATCATCATCTATTGAGTCCAGCGGTGAAGTCATTTCGCAGTCGGCTCAACCGTTCTTAACTTTGGCACACTGTTGGCAGTGTCTGCCTCCTGCCATCACTAGGAATAAGGAATTTGTCACTCTTGTCACAAGTGCATTTCCTACTACGAAGGTAATATGAAGGCATACAAAAGTAAAAGAAAGTGGGAACAAAAATTAGAAAGTCAAATTGCGTAATATAGAGATCGGGATCCATTATGAATGTGGTATTCGGCAACAATTTTAAGAACTCTCTAATATGTGTCATTTTGACTAAAAATTGTATGCTAATAATAAATCATTATGCAGGTATAGAACTGGATAGTTGGCTTAGATATGATATAAACGGGAAGAGAGAGATCGAGATTGAAAAGAGGAAAGCAGCTGGTCGAAATACATAGTTCATAACAAACTGTTGGTTACTTGAGTGGTATATGTAAGCAGTAGAAGAATATAGATGTCTATAAAGGGGTTTTCAGACATGATTTCCGCGCGTACTAGTGTTGAAAGATCACTGTTTTATGTAGGTAAGATAGGGTGGGTGTTCACAAGCGGCAGTTCGCGGAATCATTTCTTTTACCAAGGCCTAATTTTGCCCGCATGAGTAGGGAGAAGTAAAAGTTGTAGAACAAGCAATAGATTTATTCTGATAGTACCACCAGTCATGCGTTTGTCTATTAGCAGAGGCTCCAGTGCTGTTCCGCGCAAAATAATTAGTGCTTTTGCATAATATATAACTACATTGCTTTAGCTTTAAATAACTTAGGAAAACTGGAAGTTTTTTGAATGACATGAGCTAGAATGGACTAAAAATCAAATTCTAAAACATCTGAACTATTCTGCCAATGTTCCAAATGAGCTAGGTTACAACAAAGTTCAGCTCTGTCTAGCACCACTGAGGTATGTCTCATTAACTCAAATAGTGGCATTGACCACTATTAAAGACTCAAATCAAATCTGAGGAAAGAACCCTATATAATGGGTTTCTGAGTGACTGCATTTGTTCTTAGTTGTTGGTGAATACCAAACGCTAAATTTCCAGTAAAATATGAAAAATTGTAGACTAAAAACTAAGTGACATAAGAGAACAAATACTTTCATTTTGTAGGAAATGGGTTAGATTATTTGAACTTTTCAATATGTATTTTACTAATGGAGGGCATTTCTTGTTTTTCAGTTTATAATGGAATATGTTTAAATATAATTAAAGACTATTTCAGGAACAATATAAAATGCTGAAGGAGTTAGAAGAAGCCTCCTTCTTTGACTGTTTTTCATTAGACGGTCCATTGAATCGATGGAGTTGTTTTAGCTGCACACATCCAGATAAAGTAAGGTAAGCATTGTTCCGAATTTCACTATTCAAATCTACAATTTTTCGCATTAGTAGATCAACTGATTTACTTGCGACAAGAAAGTACATATTAGAGGAGTACAACTGCCACTAGACTGCCATAAGCTTAGAAATTATTGTCCAGAGTTTAATTTAACGAATTTTGGTTCCATTCTTTTAAATGTTAAGATATTTAATGGTTAAAATGAGTTAAAAGCTTTCAGAATCTTCAATTTACTCATTATTTTTGGTGTTGAATATTTGAATTTAAGCTCGTATAATATTTTTTTAGTACAATTTGTAGGTCATTTGTTGAAGACGGGAGCACTCAAAAGGTTTTAGAAGGTCAGTTAAAGGAGAAGAAAGGCCGATGGCGATTTTTACGTCGATGGCAAACAAAGTACTTCACCCTCTCAAGTGCAGCTTTAACGTACAGTACTCAGCATATGAATGTACGAATATTTATTCATTTTTATATAAGAAATTTGGTCAATTATAATTTTAATCAGAATAATCTAAGCGAAAGTACCTTAAGATAATATTCATAATGTATATTGTAGAGCGAGTCGAATGTACTTTTGCCAGCGATTGACCTTAAGACTATTCGATCAGTGAGGTCTCTTAGTCGAGGAAGAAAAAGCCGAAAGTCACTAAGAAAGGCATTCGAAATATTTACCAGTGACAACAGCTCTGTGGTGTTAAAGGTATCTATAATTTTTGAGTTCAATAGCGATTTTAATAGTTAGAAAAAAACATTGACATAATTTTCACGCAGCTTCCTGTATTTGTGCATTTATCAGACTTATTTATATTCGCTATAATTAAGATGGTTAAACTATATTATACCAGGTAAACAAAAAAATTCGTGCGGTTTTGTACACTAAAAATTAAATTGTAGAAATTTCCATAAAATACTTTATTCATTAAAACAAGCACCTTCATAATCTACAACCTTTTTCCAACGGGATACAAGTTTGTAAATTTTACTTCTATACAACGTTGTATCCTTAAAAATCAAAACCTGCCAACGTCCGTTTCAACTTCTGTTGTTGTGAAACTGTCTATCTTGCATGCGATTGTCTAGCGCCAAAAAAAGGTGATGGTCGCTTGGAGAAATGTCAGGAGGATATGAAGTATGAGGTAGTATCTCGCATCCTAAATCATAAATCTTCTCACCGGTAAGTTTCGCAACATGAGGTTCTACACTGTTCTGCAAGATAACATTTTCTGTCCTGGTTACTTCTCAAGAAACGCATCCTTCACTCACTGGAATTGAATACACTAGAGCTCGTTTGGTCGATATCCACAAACTCGTAGTGGATACTACCGGCTGCAGTCTACCATACACAAAGCATGACCATCTGGTGATGAAGCGGCCTCTGTGGTCTGAGTTACTAGGTCATTTGGTGACAACCAGGGGTGAGTTCGCTTCTTATTAAAGTGCAACATTCACTTCTCATCACAAGTGAGCAAGTAATTCAAGAACAGTTCGTTCGAAATGAGTGAAGAACAATTTAACAACCTTTGGAGTTTACTATCATCTGACAAGGCATGTGGCACCCATTTACATAGTTGTCATGATTTTCCAAATTGATGTAAATGCAAACGAATTGTTGCACCAGTCACGTTGAACGTTGAGCGAGTTCTTAACACGCTACTTTCTAATTGGTTCCCACTGCGATGCGTGATTCTTCATTTTCAATAATGGAGGGTCTCCCTGAACGTGGTTCGGCATCGAGTGATTCATCACTAGAAGCAAATCTCGTAAACCCTTTCTGTGCAGTGCGTTCACCTACCACATCTTCCCCAAATGCTACACATATCTTACGCTGTCCTCGTGCCGAGTTTAAATTCATAAAGCAAACAAGCTCGAATCACATGAAGATCGACTGCCATTTGAAAAGGTTTAAAAGTCACAAAAAGAACGCAAGCCGAAATAAACCACGCCGATTAATCGACGTTTATTTATGCCTTATGACGCACACAAAAACATGCGCTTTGCAAACTTCTATAGGATAAAACAAATCACTGAACCAAAAAAATACAGAAACTTTTTGTTTACCTGATATGGTTTCGGAAGCGCCATATATTTACTTTGTGGTTATCACAGATTTTTGTCATAAAATTCGAGACTTGGGAAGACAACAATTAAAAGTTAATGTAATATTTCTAATTTTGCCTAACTTAATGAAAATTTTAGGCTACAGATGAAAAAAAAGCCGAGGAATGGTTGCAATGTTTGCAAATTGCTGTTGCACATGCTAAACGAGAAGGAAATTAAATGATAGGTATAAATTATTAGTATAAGTACGTCTGAAATTGAGCTAAATTAAACGAAGTGTTACGATATTTACTGATAGTTCAGATAATATATTCACTGTAGAAATTGTCTTTAGAGATATAGGCTTCTGGTTTTAATCTACCTAATATATTAACTAGGAACAATTCGTCGCTTTCACTCAAATTAACCGTAATATATTAAATGATAGGAGATGATGTAGACTTAGAAGCTGAGGAAATTATAGATGTAGCAACGGCGTCTAACATTTTGCATCTACTCTCCATTATCTCCAACCGAGCAGGACTCAATTCCATCTCTTTTTTTATTATCAATCTCACTCAATCATTTGTCAGTTTAGCTTTATTATTACATTTTAATAAATAAATACATGATTGTTGTAAATATAATTAGTCTGAAAATCACTTGTATGTTTCATAGCTATTTTCCTACTGCAATTTGCTTCATCTCGGTGTTAAATTTAATTTGATTTAGCTTTCACATTATTCCCTAATAATCGTCCGAGATTAACTAAAATCAGAAACTTTAAGTATAAAGATCTATAGTTAGTATAAATGTAGTGATGATGAGAATTATACTTGGGTAAATAATGTTTGGTTTTAGGTTCAAAACGTTGGTAATAAATAGCATTTGATGCATTTATTTTATATGTACATTACATACAATTGTTGTTTAATTTATGAACATAAACCTTAAAAATTAGGATAGGATTTGACCACACCAGAACTTGCACAATTATTGATATACATATACATCCATAGACAGATCATTATGCATAATTTCATCAAAATTTTAACAAGAAATAAAAATTTGAAAAATAATTGGAAAGATGGCACAATCCATTAAACAATAAAAATCTATAAGCAACGGAAAGTGAGAAAAGAACCTAATTATATAATCGTAATTATTAAGGTTTATTGCGAGGAAAGGACATTACCCAGCACCAACAACTAAGTGCCTGGCAGAGATATCACCACTGTTAGGTAAGCTACTTGGTAGTGCTATTTGGGT
>JAJAVP010000139.1:242338-265078 GCA_020740425.3 Heterorhabditis indica | reverse complement strand
CCGAAACGTCTTCAACAAGCAGTGATCTTTCAAATTCGGGTCTCTAGCCGATCAGTAGGCGACTCAACGGAGGCGGGCTACTATACATGCATATATATTATATATATACATATGTATATGTGGAGTTTCGAAATAAATATTTTATCCTGATTATGTTTTACGCTACTATAATAGATAACAATATTTATTAATATTTCATGAAAGTCACTGGAAAACTTAATATTAATTTGGATTTAAATTTTACATCTAATGCAATTATATTTCAAAAGCTTTTTTGATCGAAATGATAAAAAAGTTCGAAAGTGGGTAATGAAGAGATCGTGAGCTCAGACTGAAAGACTATGAGAACAAAAAAGGTAGCTATCAACGATTAAAATATATTTTTAAACCTAACCGCATTTTTAAGTGATAATTTAGGTAAATATTATACAACTAATTAAATATACGATTTAAAACTTCTAACTCTATGAAGATAAACATTAAAACAAATTTCAAATAATAACAATGTGTAGATAAGCATGAAGAGTCCAAAATGACTCAAATAGGGATATTTTGTCATTTCCTCATAATGTCACCCTTGCCGAATTATATACTCTACTCAGTCTTCTTTCGTCGCTTAATATCGAGCTTCGTCCGAAGTATACTGCAAATGGTATTAATTTCTTAAACTCATTATTCCCACTACATTCGTTTTCCCATCCGTTATGCAGGTTTTTGTTGATAACTCACTGATTAATTGATGATCTACTCGGTGCTGTTTCTCTTGTGCAAATTCCATCTCTGATGAGTTGTTCCCTTATTTCGCTTTGTCGTGTCATGCCCAATCTCGACCTCAAATTGAGATCATATTAAGACTAAATCACTAAAGAAAAAGTGCTATATGATACCTAAAGTATATTATACAGATCATCAGCATTTCAGTAAACATGAAACTATATTCCTGTTAACTGTGCTTTAAAGAAAGAACACGACAGCCTCTTTACATTTTCTCCAAGTAATTTGTATAAATTTATTTATAACATTTTTGTTTAACCTCAACTTTTTATCATCGATATTTGAAAGTAAAATTAATATTTAATTCAGTGTACAAAAACTATATATATATAATATTTTGCGAATGATTTATTTTCACATAAATTAACCCAGAGCTAAAATTATTACAAGATATTTAAATAAATTGAGAGGTGCTAAAAATATTAACCAGTTGTATTAAAGGACAATGAAATAAGTTAATAAAACGAAATTACCTATAATCTCTGACTGCCATTACCAATGGTGATTCGGTTCTTCCCTCCTTAGCATCTTTTGGTCTAACAGATCCTGTTTGTCTGAATCTGGAATGATAGACTTGGCATTCAAACATCGATTTGTTCCACTTGCATTTATAATGTAAATAAAATGAGATCAAACGACACCTCATCTGTATAAGAGAGGATTTGTAGTAATATATTTTAATCAAATGAAGATACTTTCGTACTTATATAGAAATTGGTTATCTCAACGTATCTATTCGAAATTATACAAGGAAGTTTTGACTGTAAGATGGTTGAATCTAACACGTTCAATGGCGTAGGTCTTCATATATATAGAAAAGATGAAACTTTAACATTTTTATTTTATTTTGCAAAAAACAAACCTATTGAGTATCTTACTAACGCAACTGTGCGTCACACATAATCGTTTCGATATATCGCAAATTTTCCATCCAGCCTAAATTGAGCTCCTATTTTTATTCAGTATAACTCTCAATTCTTTTCAATTCCTCATGTTTCTAATCTATATTGTTTTCAGTTTCGCTCTACCTCTTTTCCTCTTGATTTCGCAATAATTTTATATTCAAGCCGGTCAATAAAGAAAATACATCATTTCCAACCCTCAAGGACATAGAAGTTTAGTCATTGTCGTGGGGCGTCGGCATTCCCCAGGACGAAGCCTACTCGCGCGTTCTGTGCTAAGTGAAAATGGACTTTATCAATATCCTGACATCTATCCAGTCACATTTTGTCGGCCGACTGTTTCATAATACCTGAAATAACTTGACAATTTCCTCCCTTTCGTACATTGACAGAGGTAGACCAGGACTGTAGGTTCGTCCCAATTGATTTCGGCCTGAAGTAAATAATAAGACATGTTATAGATTCAATGTTACTCTTGCGATATCATATCAATAATAAGATATTAAATAATTTTATACCACAGAAGATTTCTGCCTAAGCATTCCTTTACTTTAATATATTATCGTGTAACAGAGCAGTACTAGAACACTCTAAAGATATCTGCGAACAAGATAATGCGTTCTCACACAAGAAAAATTATTAATTTAAATATAAATATAAAGTCTATGCTAAATTTTGGTAAAGGTGATACTATACTATACTAATTTCTAGGTCTCTATGATAATGATTTGATTAGAATGTGTTATTTCACACACTATGTTTATACAGTCTCTGCAAATAACCTTTTCTTGATTAATTTTGATTTTTGATTTCTTGCTTGTAACTTCATTAAACCTTTTATATATCTCTTACAGCTTTCTTTCATACATTTTTACTTAAAATATTTAGTAAGTCAAGTTAATTCTCTTTTTCCCATTTTTGTAGTCTTCAATTCTACCTTCCCCCAGGTGCTAACGCTCAAAGTCCCCGCAATTTATAACAGCTACTTAAACTTGGTTGCCGTTGTGCCAGCATGTTTTTCAATCCCTAAGTGTTATTTACTATCCAATCCAGTATGTTCTGTAGCTTCTGTCATCGGATGGGCGTTGGTCACTTTCCTCTATCGATTTACGTCTGATGTGATGGAACTGCAGTGAATTACCAAGAAGCAACAGGTTGCAAGAAACTGGCCAATTAAAGAACGTGCTGGCACAACGTCAACAGACTGATCAGGTGGAGAAAATGGTAGAAAGTTTGAATAGTGTAACATTGGAAAGAAAATAAATTATTCCTATAGATTACAGTATATATAAATAGAACAAGATAAAATAGTTGATTATTTACTATTTCTCTCTATACATCTACCAGCAATAATTCATACCATATGAAGCTTTTACGCTGAATTCAAAGTTAGTTCCATTGTAATTGGGACCCTATATATTTCACGCGAAATAAGTGAAATGTAATAACACGAATCTATTCATTTCATATTATTGTTACCTTTCGGTAAAATAAGAAGGAGAAGACAGCCTTGCCTGAGCTTCTAGCCACCTCTTTATCCGTTGGTGGCTGAGGAACAATATCCGGATCAAGTGAAGAGCATGAGACGGAAGAAGGAGAACCACTCACAGATCCTTCTATGTATGAACACAACTGGACGTGCTGTACAAGCTTATGTTAAACTATTAAAATATCATTATTACTTCTAAGCAGTCTTTTGCTATAGATAAAAAGAACAAATGTTTTTAAGATGGTTTTAACCAAAAATTAAATATTTAAAGTATGAAATAGAGAGACGTAATGATTAAAGAATTGGGTGATATGAACTAGGACTCAAAAGGTAAAAAGAAGTTGAAAATATACTGATGATAAGTAATTATCAGAAGTACATATAAGTAGTCAATTAAGAAATCAGTAAAGTGAAGTGCCAGATTTGTCTAGAAATATTAAGGTAAGTGCTTAGATGCTCTTAAATTAGGAGCCATTAAATAGTATATTAAATAATATAAAATAGATCCAACAAAAGTTAGCTATAAAGTCATACTGTAAGTGTTGTCGTCTTAATGCGCAATATCCCTATGTTTAAAAGTGCATAAAACTTGATTGACAGCTATCATTTCTTTATATGATTAGGATAGATTTTACTGAAAAGAAAGTCGATGAAGGTTCTTCATTAAAACTTTATTGATCAAAACTAAGAACCATCGAGTCCACGAAGATGAGATACTTATAGTTATCTTGCTAAAAAGAGCTTTTCGAACGCTTAGAGATGAGAACTATGGCACTGATAAATAAAATATTTGAAGCAAAGTACTATTTTGAAAATTTTACCAGTAAGTTTTAAAAATAACGAATAACGTAGTTGACTTTTACTATGTCCTACTTCACATTTCCATAAATATATTTTGAATCCTCTCACATCACCTCCTTATGTTCTCGGTAGATTCCATCTGTATTTGTTTTAAGTGGAGGCAACGATAGACAAGGCAGTGACTGCGTCTCATAACAAGGAGTGCCTTCCATCTATAATTGTTCTTTTCATAACTATTTGCCACTAAATCTTTCCTAAGTTGGCTGAATGTATAATACAGTAGTATCTATTAAAAGCCAACTAACATTAAGCCAAGCATAGAAATCTCTTTCAAGGCTTTCAGGTGTAGATGTATCAATGACGAAAGACGGCATGAAGTCCATCGTTTCTGCAAGTAACCATAAAACTAACTCTAAAATAGAGCCTGATGATTTCAAGCCTCTATGTAGTATAAAAATTAAGGAAGGTAAATATGATCAAAATACGGATTTAGTACACTAGAAAAACTATGAGTTTTTGGAAATAATAATATAAAGTGAGATAAAATAATATAGTAATAAAAATTTGTTGGCAGCATAGAGCATAACAATAATGGTGATTATAAAGAGTAAGGATAGAAAACGACAAACCGCAAGAGTACAAAAAATATAATAAAGCCGGTTGAATTATGAATACTGAACTATTTTTACTTCAAAGTGCTTTAGGGAGTGCAATTCTTATTAAATTGGAATACCTCGCACAGCTAATGCCTATTTTGATTACACTGTACAAGTTCCAATCCCGCCATCCAATTTGCAATTGATGTTATGCTACTCTTCTTCAAACTCGTCCTCGTCAAACCATCAGTTACATCGAATTCTCAATTCACTGGTGAAATAAAGTGTTATAGCGAGGAATATGATTCTAGTCCATTACATATTCATGCACAACACTTCTATTTCTCTCACTTTATATAATATTATTATTCAACGCCATTTTATGTTAAAAGGACTAGAAAGATATCCAAACGGTACAAATTAAATATATTGTGACTTGATGACCAAGGATCAAAACAATTCAGCTATTACCGGTGTCAGTCTTAATCATCACCTCAGTGAAGTACCAATCAGAGCAGTGGATTGCTAAGAACACGATTAGAACCAGAAAAGTACATTCGATCCAGAATTAGTCACTTATCCATATGTTAGTTTAGAGAGCATGTAGCCAACCACAAGTGCGTCAAAATACTTGGTTTATCAATGCAAAGACATCTTATTGGAAGATGAATAATCTAGAAAACACAAAATCCTCTGTTTGAGAGATAAGAAAAAGGTTTCTAATTCTTACTATATGGTTTCAGATGAGCAATGCTGATTGTGTAGTAAGCGATTGGGCATAGTTAATACATGTAAGGATGTGATAGGGAGAAGGACAGCGAAAATAAGACAAATTGATAAAGCTGTCAAAGATTTTGCTTTCGCGCTACACACTGAATGTTCAAAGAGCTTCGACTGTAAAAACAAGAGCGGCAAGGGCTTACCACCACTGATTAGGCCTGATTTGAACGAGAATCCGATGAAGTAAAAACCCTTGCAGATATCCTGTATAAAACGAACAATCGGGAGAGAATAATGCAAAATTACAAAATTTAGACGAAATAAAGTGGTGTGAATATTTCTGAGGTTAGTTGAATTTTGATCCATTAAAATGATTGAAATGTGTACAGTCTTGGACATATAATAGAGGGAAACAGAAGTATAGTTATTTATCTTTTAGACGAAATAAAACTTCATACGCCACAATATTTAGAGAACATAATTATGTTATGCCGACTAAGAGTTTAGCAGGTAATAAAGAAACTATACGATAGAGTCTATTTCTCACACTTAAACCATGCCCTTAAGATAACGACTTTTTTTTAAACAATACATATTCAGATTCTGAAGAGTCATTTCTCCACCAGTTTCGTCATAAATGCTTTTCAATGAATATGCTTTATTTTATTAGCAGACTTTAAACTCTGTTACAATCAGTTTAATCTATTTTGTCTAGTAGGCATAAAATCATATATTTTACAGACCTAAACTGTTATCTGACATAAGAATAAATTATGATCGTTCATTACGATATATCTGGCCCTGTAACAGTCTGGTGATGTCCTTTAATTACATTTAAGCCGAGACAGTTTAATAGAAATAGTTTTAGACGAAACATTAAGAAAATAGATATTGACTTAGTGGCTAAATCTAGACCACAAGAATGGATATAACAAGAGTCACTTTGTTCTAATTGTTTTCATCTTTTACATGGCTAACACCTTGTATAACACTGCTGATTGGAAAAGCTAATATAAAATTTTTATAAGTTATTGTATGGTACACAATGGCATAGACATTGAGACACTGGACTACAGGAAACAAAAGGAAGATAGACAATGCACCAAAAAAGAGGAGTATGGGTAAAAATGACCGCATCCATGAGTTAAGATGCCATTCTGTTTGGTGGCTGCCATGTACCGCTAACAAACACAAAAAACCGCAAACATAGTACAACAAGAACAAGTTATTAGTGGAGCAAAACAGAAAACATGAAATGACAAAACCACAGAAGGTAATGACTTAAGCATTACAACATAAAACAAGTATACCCCTCATAATATGGTTATACACTACACACAGCAAACCAAGTAATTTGTTCCTATTTAGGTGATGTTTAGGTGATACTAAATAAATCAGTCCACACCAATTTGATCTATTATTAAGATGAATGACCCCATCTAAGCAGAAAATTTTAGCAGAAGAAAAATAACTATTAAAGGAAAACAATATTGGATAAGTGATCTTATTGAAAGCATTGAAAATGGGAACATAAACAATAAAATAGGACAAGTACACGAAAACACCAAAGTAACGTAAAAAAGAAGTAGAGGGAAAGAGAAAGGAGGAACAAGAATGTTCTCAGTTTTCTTACTTGCGGATCCGATTATCTAGTTCTATGCCTTGGAGATACAATCGGAGAAGCATGTTCCGAATTTGTCAACTGAGAGCCGTTTATCCAGATTATATGGTAGTCGAGATATTTGACCGGTTACACCACTGCTCAATTTTAAAAATAGTGTCTGTTGAAATTGTTGATATAAGTGAAGGGCGCATATTAGGCAGAGAAGAGACAAACAAGTATGAGGGTTTCCAATGAAATGTGAACGACTGTTGTGGTCTGCGCGCACAGACGATAATAAAACGACTGTCCAGTCTGGATGCGGAAGTACATGATTACGGCATTGCAAAGACTATCATTGATCCCATAATTCCTCTGGAAGATCGTTCTCGTCCAAGACCATCACTCGTTTGTTCTCATCACCAGTTCCGATGGATTACTTCATTTTTGCTTACTTATAATATGGAAATCGACGTCCATTTATAGAGGTGAGCATCATATTCGTTGAGATTCAATATATCTAGCCTATTTAACTTTTTGTCTAATATCTGCTATTATAATTTAAGAAAGAAGATAATTGGATACTTTACAGCGATCTCTTTTAATGAGAAGATATCCTATGAAGAATAATAGAACACTGTGGAACGAGCACAATATTCATGGCCTTCTACATCAATTAATTTATATTACGAACGACAAAATTTCACTAGTCATACATAAATTTACATAATCTTATGAATTGAATGCCTTAGCATTAAATAGATATGAGACTTTTACAAAGATCTAGAGCCGAAGTGTTCACCTGTATGAATTAAACCATTTTAAACACCATTGGAGACTTGATGTGGAACCACAGAAGGAAGCAAATTGGAAGAATACAAATACACAGGAATCTCTTTTCACACCTCTATTAAAATATGGTTGATTTTTTTAAATAGCTAATTTTTGAAATACTATAGATTTTATTGATTAAAATATTTTATTGTAGTCGTCTTATAAGTCATGCAAAAAATAGTCAAATTAGGTAGCAGAAATTATCTAAAAATTTATTTTTTATCTAACACCCTTGTGACTTAAATATTAGAAGTAAAGAATTAGTCTGTTTAGACATAAAAATGGGTGGGGCAAATGTTACAACTATCAAATATCTTAGTGATCTTAGAAATCCCAGACATTCATCAAATACGATTGTTTATAAAAGTTTGAATTTAAAACTATTTTTTAAAAACTTATCTAAGATTTCATAGGAATAACGACTAACAAGATGTCATATAAAACGAACACGATATTTAGCAATACATTTTTCGTCAAAGAGGTACTATTCAGCTCTTTGAGGGCCTACTACCATTTGAAAACGCCTGTGCGTTTGTGGTACTTGGTCATGCAAAATATCCCACAAGTGTCTTGTTCAAGTTCAGTATTTCTCAATCAGAAATGCAAGACCTAAAATGCGTTTGTATTTTTGTTTATTCTATTATAAGCACACTAGGAGCACGGTTATACTTTGCTTGATGCGACCTTAGACGCTCAGTACTGGTCAATAGTCTCCACAAATACGTAATTACCCATTGTTCCAAGCGCCTACCTTCTAGAAGCCTACAAAACATTGCATAGATTGTTCCCAAAGCATCCTCATTTTGAAAATGAAGTGTCAATGAATTAATCATTCCAAATTAGATGTTCTTTCTAAAGTTTCGGATTTGTATAGATGGAAACTTCCCCATTTACTTTTGATAATTTGAATGTTTGCTTGCTTTACCACTTTCTCTAGGGAAATAAAATGATTGATTATAACTAATGATGCTATCATAGTGTTATGTTTTGCGCAATGATAGCCGTATTTCCCTTCTACGAGTTCGAGATTGCGTCGACCGGTCTCAATATTATCGCAAAATACTAACTAGCATTGTTTATCACTCGGGATTCTGTTAAACTGGAGTCATTCCTAAGAAAAATAAGTGTTTTTAATTTGAGGATTAATAAAAAAAAGGAATAATATTCTAAAAATGTAGTTTAAAACCTCTGTTTTAATAATGGTGAATTATTAAGTTGAAGTGATGACCAAAATTCGAAATGTACGAAAGAAAACTAATTCCGGAGTTGAGTCACAGAAAGTGGTGAGTTGAGGTGGGACAAAGGGATTAGGAAAAGGATATACGGGGATTGGCCCACATCTCTGGAGGTAGAAAATCGCCTCAAATGCAAGGCTCTAAGAAAAGATCAGATATCTTAGGATTCTAGTCACTACGTTTTATGCCCATGACAAACCAATTTCCGTGTAATAATAATAATAATAATAATAATAATAATAATAATAATGTATTGATCTACTTAGAAGAGCAGGAAACTGTAGCAAGGCAATTAGTCAAGATGCTAAACCACATCAAAAGTCCGCTATCTTGTTCCTAGCGAGATTTCATTGCACAAGAAAGTACAGTCCTTATTTTATGTTCGTCGTTGACCAATTTTCGGTGATGATGTTGAGAAGCGGAGACGCTTGTAAATGAACAGCGATAACTAGTTCTATTTTCATTACGAGCTCGATCTATTCCGTATTGTTGCGTCACCATCTACTAGTTAGGTGGACATCAGAGATAGCGAGAGAGACAAAAAGAGAAAAAGAAGAGGGAGAAGAGAAAAGTTCACACATGTGCTTGTTTATATTTTCATTTTTCTGTAATCAACGACTACCTTAAAGTAAGTGAAGCATCGTGAAAGCAATCTCAGCAAAAAACAACTGTACTCTAGGTTGGCAAGAATAGTGTCTAAGTATTCAATATGCACAAAAATATGGCATATGTATTTAAAGGGCAGTTCTATGACCAACGAAAAGAATACGATAGGTGTATTCAGGTTTTCTTGTCTATTGTCGAGTCGCTGGATATGACTTTTTGAGTATTGCGGTTTCGTCTAATGTCTGCTAGGCCTATTTTTACATATCCAATAACAGAACAGTGACTCAGGAATTTCTGCAATAAATTACTTGTTAGCCTTTAATTTCTATGAAAATTGTGCTTCAAACTTCAATATTTCTTCAGCATAATATTTAATCCATTAAAAACCAGAAGTGGTTTATCCTAGTTTAGCATTTGGTGTAGTTCCACTTGTGTGTAAGAAGATTCCAATCACTAAATTAATTTTCTAAATATGCATTTCTCGCTCAATGAATTGTTTTTAAAATAGAAATATAATTGTCTCTGAGATGATCACTAATATTTCATTATAACTGCCGTGGGCTAAAAACATACATGAAGAAAAACCCGTTAAAAAGAAGTGTTGTAATGGCGGTAAACAAACAATACCAACTCTTGAATTCTTACGACAATTATTTTTATTTGTTTATAATTTTAAATCAAACATTGCATTGTTTTGAAAAGAATTTAAAGACAAGAGAAATTTAGTATAAAATAGCGAAGTGGTTCTGCTAGATATGCCGTTTGAAGACATAATTTGGTACTTCTCTGCATTTCTTATGCAATTTAATCATGAGATGTTCGTTAATGGAAGTTGTTGTTAGTAATACACCATCATTATGAAAGCGGAATTGTGTGGTTAGCCAAGCAGCAAATAATGCGAAAGGGTCATACCTCTAATAAAGTAAAGAATCGAACAAAAATAAGATACTAGTTACATTTTTCACTATTGGCCTTAGAAACCTATAATCAGATTATCGCTTATTTGCAACCTGTCGCGTTTTATAATCACCGCACTTATAACGAATCCCAGGAATGTCGCCATAGACTGTATCACCAAAAAGCCGTTGACTGATGGATTTCGAAAAACTGACGAGAAATTGATTAAGCGGGTGTATATTTGATTTATATTTGTTAAAGAAAGTCTACAAGGCTGATGTGAGAAAGAAATGAGATAGTCAGTAAAGATGAAAAGGAGAAGTGATAAATGTGTGGGTTTAGTTATAAGTGAGATTTAAAGAAGTTGAGAGCATTGGAGTAGACATCAATATAGTGATACAGAAAATAGGAGAAGTAAAGAACAGGACTTTAAAGTGCATCCAGAGGGAGCTCTTTGGTAATAATTGGTAGCGGACTGGCGGCCGGTTAGGATGTGCGAATTAGCAATGGAGTGAACTGGAGAAAGGAGGGAGGATTCGGCTGCATTCCTCAGTGGCGCAATTGAGGATAGAGGGAGAGGATAAGCAGCCGATAGCAAGGGAGAGAGTAGCTAGATGAATTATTTTAAATGCTTGGTTATACTTAAATGTGAAAAAATATATAATACAGACAGACAGATTAAATAAATATCTCATGTATCGAAACAGGTGGTTGTAGGTAACTGTCATAATTAAGATGAAATTAACAGTAAAATGTGCTTAGTAGTACTAAGGGCTATTAAGCAATCAATATCAATCAATATTTAAAACGTACTTTACAAAAAAAACTGTCTAGGCGATAGTTCTCGAGAGAAGAATGATATCGTTAGCGGATATCCCACTGAGATGATTAATTGGGGAAGAGCCTGTTAGCCGAGCGGCTTATCAAAACATTGCAAGTAGAACCCGTCTGATACCGAAGAATAATCAAATCTAGGATGAGGTGAGCTGTGATCAGTTAAAGGACATATTTTAAACTTTGTATGCAAATAAGAGGTAAAATGTTAAACAATAAATAACGATTTCACCAACCTTGATTGGTCAGAAGAAAATCTATTGTTTTCACTATTTGTCCTCTCCATTTTTCCCATTCACTGAATGTTTTTTCATCGCGTCTTTTCATATCTACTACTCTAAATAGAGGCAGAAAATTCTGTAAAACCTGCTAGGCTTACGCGCAATGTGCTAGAAATAAAGCAGATAATAATAGAAGCATAGAATTTATAGCCAGAGAAAGTTTTACGAACTGAAAAGCGAAAAAGAGTGTAAGAAAAGAGAATGATAGCCTCGTGATTAGACTAGTGCATATGAACTAAAAGACAACAGTGATAAAAGAGGTTGAAACATGAAATGATCAGAACTTAAATTATACTAATAATTAAAACACAAGAGTTGCAATATCACTTTAAAGGATGCTGATCAATAATTAATTTTTGTATTTAAGGTAAATTTGAAACTGAAAAGTATTTAAATCAGTAAAGAAAAATGTGAATTAAAGCAGGTGGTGAAAATGGCTCAGAAATAATAGGGAGAGGACAATGATGAGCAAAAGAAAAATGATCGTCTATAACTATAATTATTGAAGGAATTTGGTATGCTGGTCGCTCGAGTGTGTTCCATAAATAGCGGGAAACCAGCTAAGGAACAGTCTCCTTATTGTATATGCCGCAGATGAGGGCTAGATGAATGAGGGAATAAACGAATGGGGGGAGAAAGAGAAACGAGAAAGCAATGAGAAGTATAGAGACAACTCACAAATTTTAATATTCATTTTAACAACGTAGTTGGAAAGTACAGATTGTGTCGATTCGAAAATATGCATAAGTAGGAAATTTTATTCATTATTTTATTATTTACCGTATTCCTTAATATTATTGCCTAAAATCAAATTAAGCCCTTTTGTCTAGTAGCTTATTTAGTGGCTAAGGAGTGCATATGAGAAAGGTTAACTTTTTTATGAAATGGCAACTTATTGAATAACGTCCATCGAAAGCTTTGCTAACGAAATATGATCCGGTATTGTTGTATCTGAATTTCAGTAAAAGTGTACACTTTGTTTCGAGGAGTAACCTTCCGTAAAGTGTAGCGGTGACTCTGTCATCTTGGCGAGTGAGTTCACATTCATTTCTACTAGCATAACTGCGATTTTAGTAGGCGTAGGCCATGCGTCTATTGATTGATGCGTGTAGTTTGTCACGCGCTTTCTTGCATTCCCTTAGTGATCAAAGGCACTGCACAATGCTAAAAAAGAGCCGTACACACCTGAGGTTCGTGGCGAATATTTTTACTTTATAGTAGTTAGAGTTAAATTATTTGAATTATGCAATTTACATCTGTAGAACTGCTCGGTACTTTTGTCTGTTTGATGAGCTATACGTGCCACCAAATGTGTCCAAGTGCTAAGTACAATACCTCACTCCAATTTTGATCGAGCACTTTTTCCGACGTTTTCTCAAGCTTGCTATATGCTATTACTGTGCAGTACGGTAAATAAGCCCCAACGCCACAGGATACAAATAAGCAAACGATAACCCATTATCGCTTTAGGTGTCTAAGCCTATATGTATATGTATTATTATTAATTCATTCAAATTCATTAAATCAAAACACCTATGATTTTAGTGGACGGCATTCTTAAAAAGACAGGAAGTGACACGACAGGAGCGGAAAAGAGATTTGTGTAGAAGAAATTATGAATCTTGCGAAACATGTAAGAAAATTGCTGTTTTTAAAAAACTAATTAATAGTTACGAGTTGCATAGGTTAGTTTATACGGAACTCCTTTCTCGAAAATTTTGGGACATGTAATTCCTGATTAGGTAGATGTGAGAAGTAAGAAAATATTTTGGATTGTAGGAAAGTAATATAGTGACTAATATTTATTTAATAAGAAGTTATAAATAGAACTTAAAAAATATTTTTTACAAGCACTTAAATATTCACTAAAACAACAGGCTTTTCTCGTAAATAAGGCATATCTTTTGTATAATTCACTACATTTAGTGAGAACGAAGCTAGCATCCATCTGCTCCAATGTTTCTCAAAGCCACGTAATTTAGGTCCAATTGTATGAATATTTCACATGCAAATTTCCTGTCTGTAAATTAAAGTCCCTTTTCATTTGAGTCATTTTTTTCTAGGCTCATGTTTTTCCTCCTGTTATTCCCACATGTTTATAGATTCTTATTACATTACAACTTGTGTTAATATGGTTACTATAGTGATCGTGATGAAGCCTAACAGCTAGAATAAAAGGTCTGACTTTTCATTTCACTCTCATTTGGAACTTGTCAGCATAAGTGGTGAAAACATTTTACCTACTTAATCATACTTTAATAAGATACTATCAGCTACGAGTCGTAGATTGATGCGAAAACTTTTCAGAAGTGGCCCGTCTTAGAGTAGCGTAAATTTAAAGTATTTTTGTTGAGAAATCACTGGAGAAATAAGTCAGGCAACTAGAAACAATAGGGAAGTAAAATTATGCTCTAATTCCACTGTTTCTTATAGGCTTAATGCTATAATTCGTATGAAGTAGTTTTTCCTGTGATGCAATACTGATTAATTTTGCATCTCTACTAATTTAAGCATGTATTTATATTATCTTATTTTCACATAATAGTTTTGTTCGATCTTGTCTGGAATTTTTGTTAGGCTATCCAGCGCTTCTGCTTCTAAAAAAGTGGCTAAATTGAAAGGAATACTGATCATTTTTGTTTCCTATAAACTAAATTCCTATGCTTTACGCACGATTCAATGAATTATTTTGTTATATAGTTTTGTGTCAATAATGTACATTCCGATTAGTTAATGCACTCACAGTTACAACTTATATGAATTTTTTAAGAAAATTAAATTTTTCTTCCAAAAATTGAGACATAGTTTATTATTTCTCCAAATGTTTTACTTGTTTGTATCAAGCTACTGATATAAATTAAATTCCACTATGAGTAGATTAACATCACAGACGTTATAATGTAGAGTACAAATGATAATCAACTGAAATTTGTCAGAAATGTATAGCTAGTCCACATGAATTCATTGATCGTCAAATCATAAATGTATGTCAAAACTGAATATTTCTAGATAGCGGACGATGAAGAATACATAGTACCATAAATGTCAGGTTAGTTATAAATATCCACATGCTTAGATTAGCTGTGAACAAGAGCATTTTCACGGTATGACCGCTATTACTTGTTTCGGAAATGACTTGACCAATGCTTCGAAAGAAAATTCTCACCAAAATTGTGTGATGATGCCGTTTCCTATGCTTAGGCACAACATCTGCATAATGCGAGCCATAACCTAAATGCATCTTCCTTATTAAATAATGAAATAAACAAGAACGAATTGACGCAATGCAGTAGCGATTTTTATTGCGGAGGGAGCACTCTGTTCAGGCCATGCGAACATGCCAGTGGCTATTCCGCTAACGGATTAGATTCAATCACTCAGTGGTTTAAAATACGGAAGCTAGTTTTGTAAATTCGCAAGCAGTTGAAAACATGTTTCCGCATTAAGCCTATAAATATTGTTCAACTATAATTACTATTCCATAATTTAGAGACAAAAAATGTGAAACTAGGATGGAATTTTGTGTTCAGATATGCTGAGCCAATAATGTAATGTTGAATGATAATACAGATGTGAATTGCCACGAGAAACGATTGATTTTCAAACATAAATTCTGCATAATTTCTGCATTGTCCTAACACCCTTGGACAGTACTGTCTCAGTGACGTCATGTTAATTCACCATTAGTCCATTTTAGTAGTAATATCACATCATTTCCGAACGCAACTTACGAAACTTGTATTAATTATTTTCTCAATTGCACTATAGATTCAGCCTAGCGTATTAAATGAATAGCAACAGTGAGATATTCACCTTAGAAATATTTTCCAAATGTCATTTTCGAATAACTACGAATTACTGATTGAAAAAGCTTACGTTTTGCTGTTTTTACAGTATTCTAGCTGTTAAAATAATTAGCCCATCTTAAGGGGGTATTGATGGGGGAATTTAAGCTTACAGAGGGATGTAATCATTTGTGCTAGTCGAAAATCAAAACAAAAGCTCATTGCGGAGGGAAACGGAATGAGAACCCCAATTATCATCTATACATTCCGTTGCCCTGGGAAAACAGCTTTAATTTATTAGGGCACAACAGAGTCAGGTTGACTTTTCTAAGTTTCTGGTTAGTGTAAGTGGTGAGAGCCTCATACAGAACTCTTATCTACGCAGTGATATATGAAGAAAACTCCAATATAGTATAGTTTCATGAAACTTGCAAGATTCCCAAATTTCTTTAGTAAATGTATTGTTGTCAATAAGATTGATTAAATATGCATATGACATATTCATAATTAGTCACATTATTAAAATTGCGAAGCTTCTCTAATTAAAGTAACCTAATATTTCTGTTTTGGTGAAAATATTAAACACTGGTCAGCGGTTTAAAGTTTAACAAAAAATTTAAGAAATGTTAACAGAACTTCGTCTAATCATAACGAGTCCATAATTTCTGACTGCAAAAGCAAATTATGATTACCCTATTTAATTCACATGTAAAATATTTATATATTATTTACAAAAAAACTTCACTATATTGATGACTTATATATTTTAAGCAAATTTCAGGGAAAAGCGACAACAACCCTATGAGTGACGCAAATTTGCGAAAAAGGTATGGCTGTTTTTGTAGTTGAATAAAGTAGGCGTTTTTTGTCAGATTACTCTAAGATAGATTTAGTTTTAAGACTACAAAATAGTGTCTTAAAATATATTAAAGACGAAAGATTTGAATTACAAAGAGAAAAATAAAGTGCACCATCTATCTATTTCTCTCGTTTTTCATTACTGTTATTTAGGTCTATTTAGGTATTTATGTGATTCTTATTCAATGAATAACATAGGAACAAAAAATATTGGTAATTTCCTTATTTATAGTTTAGAAACTGTCGTTTTTGAGAGAGCAACGGTAGCAATGATAGTAAGATTTGGTCTGCACTGTGTCCTCTAGTTGAATCTTTTCTACTCGAACAAACTCCTAGTGTCTTTCTTTGCAGTGGAGGCAGTGCCTACTGGAAATTGGTCTATTAAATAGGTACAGAACACCGCTTTCGTAGGTCCACTCGCAGCGAAGTTGGTTCGCGGAATCCATTATTCGAATCGATCGTCGCGCTGGCTTGCGTACTACAATAGGCTTATCAATTATCTGCATTTTATTTAAAACAGCTCATATACCATTGCCTCCTCTTAATAGCTGATTGAGTAGTTAATGGTCATTGAATAAAGTTATTCACGAACCTTTCCTTGGCCTCTACTTTTATTTTTATCACTTTTCGTCCCTATTCGCTCGCTATATAATTGCATGTTGCGAGTGATTTCAGTAATATTTGAAGTTACTTTAAATATTTTAAGTGCTACTTGTTTGGGATCACTAAGAATTCGTAGATCAACTTTTCGTACATAAAGAAAACACTTACTATAGCGTGACCTTCCTCCACACATCGGGAATCCTGTTCTTTAAATTCTTTGTACGGTTATAGTAATCAAAAACTTGTTTTATTATGAATTCCTTCCATAAACTGATGAATAAAATTTATGTTAACAATATTTTCAAATGTACTTGCTGTCTATTTGTTCTGTTAGCTTAGCATATGTACTGTATTTCTTGGCTATTGACAAATGATGTTTGGTTGTAATAGGCATGTACATGCCCATATTGGTTATGCACCGTTTCATCTAGATTGACCTACTAAAGAACGCCTGTTCCATAATATGTATGGGCATTTGTGTTCGCTTCAAGAGTACGTCTCGTGTGTATTGTTCATTGTTTATCAACTTGCTCCAGATAGTTGCGTTCTAAAGTCCTATTTATGTTTGGCTGTAAAAGTTATATCCTTTCAATTATTCGCTATATTATATCTGGAAATATCGCTAACTAAAGCCAAGCGAGTTATTTTAGCTTAACTTAGTGCAATGTATATTAATCATTGCAATGGCGTGTCATACTCAAATCTCTTTCGTCTGAACTCTAGAATGTTAGAAATTCTTCTGCTGAACTGCATCTTTTATGTACGGACGTCCTTGGCGCGATGCACTCATTGCTATATCAGAACCACCATTTTCTTGTGTTGGTCTTCCTCTTTTTCTATGATATTCATTCAAAATTAGTTATAGTAATAATTAGTATTTAAAATATACATATTATAATTCCTATTAACTCCTACTTTTATACACTACGATAATAAGACATCTTATGCGGCTTAGGATTTATATTTTGGTAATTTAATATAAAATAATACTGTTTACCTAGCCACTTGTAATAACGCGAAGTTTTACACCTAATTATTAGGTGGACTCATTTGTACAGTACTTTGTAAAGTTTAAATTCTGAGATGTTAGGCTACATGAGTTGCCAACTGATTCGGACAGGGAAACGTTTAACTTAGCAGTCGGAAAATTTTAATTGATCTCTTTTACAAACTTCATTATTTGTTTCTGAATTCATTTAAATTGCGTTCGCCCATAAATTTACACATTTTTATTAATTGCTATTGGAATTTCTTTTTTCCCTGCACTCTCTTCGGCTGTTTTAGGTCTGGTCACTCCTGTTTGTTTGTTTTGGGGTCTTGTTCCCCAGTCGAAATTTTGTGAACTCTATGCAATACAATGTCAAACAGTACATTCGCTTAGCCCCTCTGCCTGATCCACCTGTTTTTAATGGTATACTATTCTCTGTCGGATTTGATGCAGACGTATTTTTACTGTTAGTGGCTTAATTTCCTTTTCTATTCGTTTTTAAACTTTTTGAAAGTTTTTGCATTCATTTGTATTTAAGACACGTACATATGCGTATTATATATGGACTCAGTACTTCAATTTCACCAGATGTTTTATTAATTTTTTTGGTGAGCTTTGCAATTGGTTTCCGTCATGTCTCAATCTACTTGTCCACCTATGAATTTGTTTTCATATAGCTTTTTGTATGCTTTTTTCGTTAAGAAATAAGCCTTGATACCTGAAGTTTGCAATATTGTTCGTTACTCATGTTGCTTAAAAGCTATGAGAATAATTATTCAGATGTTTTCTAAGAAATGAAACGGCAGCAAATTCAACCATCTGCACCACCTCAAGAACTTTATGGATTGCCTCCACACTATCTCAGAAGATCCCTGGATCCAAATTGTTCCGTTTCCTACTCACACCATGCACCACCCTCATACTCCTCATCTACTGAACTAACTTATGAAAAAGTCTATCCACCTAAAGAGTTATCTAAAAACAATTGTACAATTAACAAAAATGAGAGAATCGCTAGATTTGAGATTAGCACTGAGAAGTTAAAAAAACGACACAATCCACAATTATATACTAAAAGGTAAGTATAAAAACTAGTAAAATAAGTTGGTCATATAGATGAGCTGAATTGCTTAGAAGCATATAGTAAAGATGGGTACTTTTTAAATATTTTAATTGTTAATTTCCAGGGGATGTACAGATGTATTTTGCTGTTTTTTGTTCCTCGTTTTCACTGTAGGCTGGGCTGTTGTTGCTGTAATTGGTAAACATTATTTCATTTATTTTCTAAATAACATAAAATAAAATAAATTTCCTTTGGTACACCTAACTTCATTCATTAATCTAAGTTTTTTTGAGAAGAAAACAATAAGATTTATTGAATATTACCATTGTAGTTTTTGCAAATATAAGCTTTATCATACTTATAATGAGGTTCTATAAATAGATGCCGACAAATTGGTAATTCTAACCTGATGTTCGTTTATTCCGTTCTAGGTTTTATGTGGGGTAACCCAGAAAGACTCATATTTCCTACTGACTCTGCAGGCAGACGATGTGGAAGTTCAAGGTTCAATGCTTATAACTTCACGTCAGTTGTTAAAAATTTCAAATTTATTGCGTAATTCGAAATCCACTTTTCATATTTAGGTAAATTGTTAAAATTAAGTGGAATATTTGAATGCTAAAGATTTAATTCGTTTAACGCATTCTTCTCTCCACCAATGTTATGAATTTTACGCCAGATAAACTTTCACATCAAGGGAGTCGTAAAAATTTGGAAAAATTTCAGAGATAAGCCTTACTTGCTTTATTTCGATATAACCAAGTGTTTATCGTATGCTACAGCGTTAGGAGGATGTCCGACTCCTCAGGTGCGTTCTTAACAGATTCTTAAACATTGTTCTCATATTACTTCTATCTGCAACGTGACAAATTTAAAATATGTTTCCTAGAAGGATCCTTAGAATACACAGTGGTGTCCAAAGATTAGTGTAGAGCTTAGTTTTCTCTTGTGCCCCATGTGCTTACTTGAAACTTATTGCAGCACTCAAAAGTTTGTGATTTGGGCTTATAACTTAAGCAATAATTAACCAATCTAATTAAAATTTTAATGTGATGCGAGTCCAATATGTACGAGTGTGGTGCAAGTTCTCCCCTCCTTAATGGCCTCTACAACAACCATTTTTATAGAATTCGAATGCTTTTTTCCAAAACCATCCTGTAAATAACTTTTCCTAAGCTCAAATAAACGATTGCAGTTTAATATAAATTATACCATGTAAAAAATGTAAAAAGAAATCAACGAAATAAATCGTCAACAAACACTGGGAAGGCGATTTCCTAGTGGAAATCAAGTTCACTCATCACATGAATATAGGAATATTATGATGACATCTTGGAAATGCGCACGTTATCTTATGGCAAATATGAAATACTCTTCTAGCCAAATAAAAATTGCAAATATTTAAAGCATAATGATGAAAAAAGTTAACTATTAAAGTCGTCATCATAAAATCCAACTAAACATCTTTGGGATGATTTGAGCTTTGGCTTAAAACTGTTAAGGACTGAAGACCATCAGTATATCAATTTTCTCAGCTTTAGGAAGAATTGCTTTTGATTAAAACAAGAAAATAGCCTAATTGAGTCGAATATTATCTCAAAGGATTTAGGTCGTTTCAAAAAAGTTTACTTTCTTTCATACGAAATATACTACCTGAAAAGCAGTAGTACACAACATTTTTAATACTTTTTTTAAACATTGAAATCATCAATTGAAGTAAATGTTATTTTAGGTTTGTGTATCGAATTGCCCTACTGACTACTTCTCATATCTACAACTACAATCTCCTTCTGTTACACAAGATGTATTTCGACAAAAGGTTGTACTAAGTTGCATATTAATTTAACTGTATAAAATAAAAATTATTAATAATATGCAATAAATTTGCAGGTTTACTCCTCCATTTTCTGTGTCGAGGAAATAAACAAAGACACGATAACTTCTTTTGCCATTTTGAGAGACTTGATCCAGTCACAGAAATGCTCTGCCTATACAGTTCAATCAGTGGCAGGTAAAATGTCTTTTCTTTGATTTCCTCACACGTACTTAGTTATATCAAGATCTGGTATGGCCACAAAATGAATCACTTCAATAGAAATACGAAGTTGGCAATAGGCTGCGTTTGTTGTATGTACCTCCCTAATAATATCTCTACCTCATACATTAATTTTTAATCTATAAGTGTTTTTGGACAGCATAAAGACTATTTATTAATTTAACCGTCTTAATAAAGGTTTTTTAGCTTCTATTATATGTAAAAACTAATGTACTAGTTAAGAGAGTTAGTTTTAAATGTTTCACTTATAGTATTTGGCCGTTGCTTTCCTGCGGCTGTCATTGGAGTTACAGACACATTGAATAATCTTCAAAACAATAACAATTCATTAGATAGACTAAAAAATATGTTCGGAGATGATGCCAATATTCCACAAGATCAACAAGTCAAGAATAGCCAAACGTGAGTAATGGCCCAAATGCTTCTGATTCTGTTCTAAAATTGCATAAGTACAAATTATTATTATTTATGCAGGTATATTGGGTCAATGGTTAATTCTGAACCTGTGATTAGCAAGATGGTACACGATTTATCGAAAACTTGGTGGCAAGTCAGCATATTTCTTTAATTTCTCATATATTTCCTATTCACATCTATAATCTAAAAACAAGGAGGACAATAAGAAGCATCAATGTTAAAAGTTTTGTAAATTTCTTCTGACTCAGCAAAATTTTCATCTAAATCTATTTCCAAAAGCCAATAAATCTAGCTCTGTAAAGACATTGATGTGTTCTTTCATACGTAATTGCCTCCATTTATCCTGAGTTTTTCCACGTTTAATAACAGTTTTTATGGGAGATCTGAAAATTGCTAAGATGGGGACAACATAGACATTGGAGATCAAATTAACTCTCCTTCCACCAAAATTGCTAATTATAATTTGTAGAATATGATAGTAGAATTAATACGACCGAAAAGCTATATTTTCAGGCTTTTGAAAATACTTTCGAGTTAATTTAATGAAATTTACAGAACTTATTAAATTATTTCTTTCTTGCTGCCTACCCTTTATAAAATAGATCTTAGCTTTCATTTGACAGCAACGTTTTCTTTTGAAACTCAAAAGTTTTCAACACATTTTAACACTATCCCAAAATATCCAATCAGGTGAAAGCTCTGATAAAGTTATGTCACTGAGGCTGTTGTGTAAAGAAATCCAAGTATATCTTACCATTTTAGTTGTTACGATGAAGAATTTGGTTGTAACTAAGTTGCATAATACAAACATAAATATAGCATAATTATTTATATAATCTTTTCGACAAATATCAGCCTATTTTACCGAATAATTAATCAGTAGTCAAAAATTCTTATTTAAACAATATTGAGTATACAAGGTCCGCCAGAAGTTCTGATACAAAATTCAAGTGTTGTTAAATTTGCATATATGACGTAGCAATTCGCTATGCTAATGAGTATGTGTTACTTAAAGCCTCCTTGGACCATGTTTAAAATTTCATTTAATTATCTCGTCTCTGAACTGTTATATGACGTCCAAAGCTCTACGCACAACCATCATCCGCCCGCACGAGCAAGGAAAGAAAAGGGCTGTTATTACTAAAAAGCTCGGTGTCACAAAAGTGGCTGTTCACCGGACTGTGAAACGATTCCAGGAGCTGGGCACAGTGAAAGACCGTCATAAGGGTGGAAGACCCAGGTGCGTGAACACTTCTGGCATTTCAAAAATTGTCAACAAGAGGATCCTTCGAAATAACAAGAGATCGATGAGGAAGATGGCTTCTGACCTCAATATTAGTCCAGCATAATGAAGAAAATCGTCAAACATGAGCTAGGGTTCCACCCATATAAGATCTATCG
>JAJAVP010000139.1:228384-240127 GCA_020740425.3 Heterorhabditis indica | reverse complement strand
GTTGGGACGAAACTGGTCAAAACGAGCTGCGGCTCGTCGTGGGTAGCTTCGAGAAGCGTCTACGAGCTTGTGTGAGCGTAAAAGAAGAAGACTTTGAACATCTATTGGATTAAATTATTGTTAGCTACCTTATGCATGTCCAGATAAATTTGCATGTCGAATACTGTCTTTATTACAAAATTATGCGACTTGATTTCTGTCTCAGAACTTCTTGATCGCCCTGTATGTTTCTATGAAATGAGAGGGAAAATTTTAACTAATCAGCATGTACTACCTAAATCAAGTTCAGAGAATAATATCCATGGTTTCCGCTGAGGAAGTTTGTACGAGTTCTACTATTATTTAGGGAACAGATTGAATTTTATCTTATGAATATTACCTAAAACTTTACAAATCTTTATACCGCATTAATTCTGAGATGATGAGATTAGAAAGAAAATGTTTTAACGATAATATAGTATTTTACATACTTATCTCTCTTTGAACTTATTCCTTTTGTCTTGGACTTTTATCATTTAGTTCTGTGCAGGTCCTTGTACTTATCGCTGCAGCTGGAGGACTAGCCTTTCTATGGACAGTGATCATGCGTGTCTTAGGATCGTTCATGATATGGGCGTCAATACTAATAGTTTTTTTGGGCTTAGCTGCAGGTGAGGTATTAGCCTTTGCTTAGTAGTAAAACACCTTAACGAGATGTAAAGACAGTAACCTTTAACTTCTGATTTGCACGTTTTTCGTAGTTGAAAGTTGTTACGTGCATGTACTTCTGCAATGCTTGTGAACAGTATGTATACCGGCCATACTTATATACTGGTAAAAAATTTAGTGAGGAGACTAATTTTTAATACAGACTTCTTAGAAATATAAATTCTGAATTCCAGCCAACGTAGACATAAGTATGCTGGTGACTAGCAAAAAAGAAGTTATTTGTTTAAGAACTGCCGAAGTCACATTTTTAAAATTTTACACGGAAATATAAGCTATGCAATAGAAAAAGGTAAGGAAAGAGAATAAAAGAAAATGCATATTAGGTTGCGCATACAGCTGGTTTAAATGGAATTCTCTAAAGAATGGAAATATCGATGATGTCTCATTTCCGCCTGTAATCAACCTCTATACTGACACATGGATGATAATTGGTTAGTTGAGTTTTTAGCATTTAGAAACTTTCGTTATGAATTAATTTATGTTAAATAATAAAATATGTAGCAAACTAAAGTTAAGGATTAAAATACACTAATTGTCGCAGAATGCCCTACCAAGTTAATCGTTGTCCACATTGGGTTGTATCTATTTAATCTCCAGTATTTTAAATATTATTTCCCAGCAATCGTCACCAGTGTAATTCTTGTGATCCTTCTTCTCATTCTTCTTTTTGTTCACAAGCGGATATTAATAGCTGTCGCATTAATAGAAGAGTCAAGCAAGTGAGAGCACCATGTGCATTTAAGATAATATTTTATTTGTTTTGGCAAATAATGCTTTAGAATGACTAAAATTTCATAAGAGGTTTAAGATCGAAGGACGTATTTTTTTTTTATTTCAGAGCAATTGGGCATATGATGTCAACTCTCATCTTTCCCATCTTTCCATTTATACTTCATCTGATTGTCAGTTCACTAAAATACTGAGATTCAAATAATTTGGGCTTATTTTTATCAGAAAACTAGAATAGTTCTTTATTTGTCTTTTAACTATTTTAGAGTATGTATGGTAATTCAATTATGGTTCCGACAAAGCTGTAACTTACTCAAGAATATGAGCCTAAAAAATTAAAATAAAAGTACTGGATACATGTTACACATCCAAATAACAAATAGGCTTGCCTGCCAAAACAGTTCTACGTCTTAGTAAATAACTTAAAAATATTGCTATCGTCTATAGACAATCAAAATTATTCTATCAGATGACTAATTTTTTCAAAAGTCCCAATTCTTCTATAGGTTTTTGCGATATGGGGTAATGTGGCCATCTGGCTGTCGTCGTCAGGTCAGGAAAATTGTAGAATAATGGGAAGTGACGGACGGATCAGCAACTTAAGTGCTGCATGTGATTGCGCAACCAGTACTAAGGTTAAAATATTTCTTATACTTTTTTCTATAAAGTACTTGCTTAGAATAATGCATAGTAAATTCAAAGCATATTATCTTGAATCAAGCTCATTTTTTCACTGTTTTTCATCTACTTTAGCTCAGTTATTAATTTATGATTGAATTTTATGTAAATATTTTTCATTCAGTTGGGAAAAATCCTATTACAGAATAGCAATTGTATCTACGTAAGCCTTACGAAACAAGAAGACATTGTATTTTGGCTTCAAGTTTATAATCTTTTTGCATTCTTTTGGATGAGCTGTTTTGTTACGGCTTTGGGTAAGCTACTAAAATAAATCAATGAAAAAAATAGACTACCTTACACTATTATAAATCAATATTTTTAGATTTTAAGTTTCTTATCATTATTGTTATAGGTGATATTTCCTTAGCCGGTGCCTTTGCCAGCCATTATTGGGCTCTTGACAAGTCGAAAGACGTGCCATCATTTCCGGTCCTGAGAGCTCTGGCCAGAGCAATAAGGTATTTCTATGTTTATGGAATTTGTTTTAATTCTATTTGTCAATTCTTCCAATATTTAGCAACAACAATTAAAAATATTAACTAAGTTTTTCAAAGCATTATTCAGTTATTTAGAGATAATACTACTAAGAGCTCACTATGATATCGTTTCAAGTCATTGGTCACTCCTTCCTATTAACTGGTTTTAAAGTCAATAGACACACTTACTTTAACAAATTATACATCTTTGAGGACTAATTCAAGTTGGGAAAGACGTATTACATTATATACACAAATGTTATTTTGCTTAACTTATTTAATAGCTTATTATTTTCCATGTTTATTTTCTATTTAGTTTCCCTTGCTTTTTAGTGAGTAAATTTGCAGTTAATATTCTTTTATCTAACAGTTTCACTGTTAATCGTTAAAACTCTTAAAGTTTCTACTAAATAACTTTTTACAAGAGTATATTTCTTCAGGTACAATCTTGGTTCACTGGCCTTCGGTTCCCTCATCATAGCTATTGTGAAGATTATTCGGGTAATTCTAGAGTATCTCGATAAGAAGTTATCGAAGGCGAATAACGCGGTCGTCAAAACCATATTTACGTGAGTGATTAAAGATATAAAAAATTCTTTGACGAAGAAAAAATTATTATCTTTATTATAAATTCCTGTGGTCTTAATTTTACAGAGCTCTTAAATGTTGTTTCTGGTGCATGGAAGTATTTTTTAAATTCCTTACAAAGAATGCGTACATAATGGTGAGTGAAACCTTTAGAACTTATGTAAAACTTTAATTTGAAGAATAGGGCGCATTTATGAATTTTAGAATGGTGTATTAAGTGGAAAGTAGAGACTCGACAGTTGTCTCTATCTCAGACCGTACCCATCTCCACTTTTTCCATTAACATACATTTATATGACTATTTTCAAATAATATTTTTCAGTTAGATGTCTATTAATAGTCAAATTACTGTATTATATGAATTTAAACTGTTCTTGAGTACTTTTTGTCAGATGGCGATTTATGGCCAAGGGTTCTTCACTTCGGCCAAAAATTCGTTTCTTTTACTCACGAGAAATATTGTAAGAGCAGCTGTTGTCAATCAAGTGGCTGGTTTTCTTCTTTTTATTGGGAAAGCTATGATCACAGTTGGAATGGGTGAATAGTACTATATTTATTACTTTAAAATTAAATAACTAAAAACTTAACGTGTACTTAGATCAGAAAGATTTGTGTATATCACTGCTCGAAATGAGTCACTGAGTACTTGAAAATCTATAGTCCTTTTGTACCTGTTTAATGGAGAAATTTATCAACAGATTGCACTGAATCGCTCCAAATGCTAAAACAATTCCTAATTATAACTAGTAAATAACTTCATCGATTGATATACATTATGAAAATAGCTAAATATGGAAAGACCGTAACTGTTAGATCGATTGTTTCGCGTCTATTATCTGTTTTGACATTTAATAACAGTAATTCTACTGTTCGTTTGATAAAAAATGAAAAGTGGACTCTATTCTATTTGTTAGGAGAGCTTTCAAAGAAGAAATTTCTTTTACCACTGATTATTTATAAGAAAGTAATACTTATACTATAAAATTACATTTAGAAACTAATGAAATTATCGAAATATCTAAAATTCTGTTCGAGTCTAAATTTTTGGTTTTTACAGGTGTGGTGGCATTTTTTTATTTCTCAGGAAAATGGGTAGTCGAAGGAATCCCCAAAGTCGACTTATATTATGACTTCGTACCCATTATTATTGTACTTATCGGTTGGTCAAAAACAAATATCAAAGGAGAAGTATTCTAGATAAATTTAGTGAAATAAGGGTGGGGAGAGTTGTACAAGAACAAAATAATTTATTTCCTTTATAAGGATAGTGAAAATATAAGTTAATCTCTAACTAATTTTAAAAAATAATTAGATGAAATAAAATATGGTTAATTCAGGTAGTTACTTTATGGCTGATCTCTTTTTTGATGTTTATGAAATGGCAGTTGACACGACGTTTATTTGCTTCTGTGAGTAAAATTATAAACACTTATATGTATTTTTTTCAGAAACCTAAGAAGCGTAAGTTACTCTAAAAAAAACGAGAAAATAAAGAAACAGAAGATAAATCCTATATTTTCAGTAGAAGATAGTGAACAAAATGATGGCAGTCCTGAAAAACCGTTCTTTATGTCAAAGGATCTACAGAATATTCTTGGGAAAATAAATGAAAAAACTACCAGTAGTAGATAGCAATCTCCTTTTTCTTGATTGAATTTAATACCACTTGAAAATTTATTTGCTTCAGATTTCCCTAGTCCGGTTAGAGATAATTATTTTGTGACTTATACGTAACCATTATTTTTCACATGTTATGTAGTATTATTATCAATTTCAGATGCCAAAGATTAGAAAGAATCGATATTTTAATCATGATTCATTACATTGATGACAATGCCGACATCCCGATTAATTTAAATTCCATATTATTATATGTCATAATTATCATGGTAAACCCTATATCAGTAAGATTAGAAAAATTTGTCAAATTAATAAGAATTTTTCTTCTAAATTCGACAGTTCATTAATCAATTCTAGTTAGAAAGTGTTGTTTACACGTTTGTAGTATTCATTTCCTAATTACTGCCACAATACGTCAGCGTAACTTCAAATTTACGCTTTTTATTTTTTTAACGTTTTGATAAAGTCCGCTCATTGTTGGCTTTTAGAGTGGTCAAGTCTATTATTAGCATCCACCACATACATTCTTCTCTGGATTAGTCACCTTATTAATGGATGCTCCGCCCCTTTCATTCGATGATTCATCTTTTCGAAAGTATATTTCCTATAGATCCAATATTTTGCTAAGTTCCTTCTTCTTGACTTCAGATCTCGTATATTTTGTTTATTATTTATAGTACAAAAACATGAAACTAAAGTAATGATTACTAGTACGAAAATATTTTAAAATACTTCACTTTAGTTAGTAGTTTTTTCTAAATCTATCGTCTTAAATTATATTGAGGATTTTTGTCCTTGGTGCCAATCGTGCTCTAATATTACAGTACATTAGCTTTCGTGCGCGGTATTACTCGCGTCGCGAAAATTCGGACTGCGCGGGAACTCATCAGCTCAGACAGTATTTGCTCATTTATCGCAACATTAATGGTAGGCAATGTAACCCAAAATTAGTTCGGTGTAAGCTTAACTAATTGTGCGTTTATAGATATAGGAACAGTTGTGTTCGTAAGTGTGGCTTTTACATGGAGTACCTAGTTTTACTTCGAAGGTTTTAATAACTCGTTATAGTGTTTCATTTATATTGTTTAGTGACCGTGTATAGATAAATAAATATTTATTTGTTTGCTTTCGTAGTTATTTTAGGTGTAATTAAATTAAACGGAAGATTTGGTAAGCTGATGTTAAGCACTAAAAGATTATTAATGATTATCTTTTAAATGTCTGCAGTATCAGTCTTGCTTATTCGAAGTTTTTAAAGAATTTTGAAAATGCCGATGCTATACATGTGTAACATGGATAGTGAATTCCTTTTTTATGTTTTTCATATATCAGGTTCCATTGAATTGAATATTTTTTTGAATTTATTGTAATCTTAGGGTATTTGCATTTCGTTAGTTATATGGAGTGGCGGCGTTTTTCCTCAGTTAATCCTAAAATGGCGCGTGCTGGTTAGTAGTGATCGGAATACAGGGAAAGAAGGCAATCGATCGATGTGCGCAAATCGCTGGCTGTGTTTGCACTTACCACCTCGGCATAGACTCGACCATCTTTTGAAACCGGGTTAAGTGGAGTCTTGATCCCGTTTTTGGGAACGCGAAGATTGTTAATATTGTAGTGTGCTGTTACTCCTTTTTCTGGTCAAAGCATTGTATTCTACGAAACTATTTAGTTCTGAGTATGTTGATGTTGCGAACTGTTAAATATCTCGTGTATTTTGGAGTTATCAGTTTTGGAGAATTTCGTTATCCACGTATGTAAATATTGAGCTGCTAATTCTTAGGAATGATGAATCACAAGCATGCAGAGTCGTTTTATGGAACGAACTCTTTTTAGGTCATTGAGTTTTTGTATTTCTCCTTATCACTGTCAAACGATGCTTGCCTATCAATAATGTTAAGCAAGGGACATGTGTTACATGTTTCTTATTTAGGATACATTCATTGTGATTGAATTATCTTCTTTCAGTGAAATAAAACTTCTGAGTTCATATTTACTTATATTACACTTAAATATTTTACTGCTTATTATCTGCAGAACAGGAATGTCTGGATGGGATGCGTATATCGCTTCAATGATCGGCAGTTCGAACGCCATTAAGAGGGCTGCAATTGTGGGAAGGGCTGATGGTGCCGTGTGGGCTAGGACTCAAGATGCAAATACTTTCCGAGTATGTTTGAAGTTTTTTTGGTTTATGTTGATTAGATGTCTCACTATTCAGCTAATAAGTATTGAGTAGCTCGCGAAATTTAAGCAAAACTAATGAAAATGGAAGCATTTGTTACTGTTTTATCATGTGATTCATGTGATCTGAAAACAGCGGTTGGTTTGTTTTGCCGATCGTGATTTGTCATTCACATTATGCCAGCTCAGCACAATGCGGATTATGCATATGCAATTAACAGTGAACAAGGCATGTATTTTTATTGCAATTTTTACGAATAAACTAATCTTCATTAATGCATTAGTGCATATCTTACTCTGGAAAGTACTGACTGAGTAAGTGTTGAAAACATAGGGTCTCATGATCTGATTCTTATTATAAGCATATTGTTTGGTAATCTCATGAAATCTGGCCTTCTCGTTTGCGGCCATCTGTTACTACTCATTTTATTGATCCATACAGATAATGAGCTGATTGTTTGGATTACATTAGCATGTGCGAGGCAAACTGGTTAATGATTGTACGATGCCTAATTCTGAATCTCGAAGGTTTCTCCATTGTCTGTTTAAAAAGGGATCGTTATATTTGACAATCTGCGATAATTTCGAAAACTGAAATCTTAAGACTGGTGTTTTAGGCAACTGATGCTGAACTGAAGAAATTTGTCGCGTTATTTGACAATATATCTCTCGTCCCAACAACTGGAGCTGATCTTGAGGATGTTAGTTTTCTTATTTCTTCCAACGTGCGCCCTGATATCCTTTAACTCTAATGTCTTAGATACACTATATTGTGCCTCGTACTGAAGAAAACCTGATATTTGGGAAGAAGGATAAGAGCGGATTTTTCGCAGCTAAAACTAAATCTGGTAGGAGTGTTCATATTTTTTCTTTGACTTCTCCATAAGGTTTCATGGCTATTTATTGTTACAGCTGTCCTAATTGCGGTATATGAGGGTGAAAATATGGTGTCAGCTGATGTGCGTTCCGCTGTTGAGAAGTTGGCCAAATACCTTGAAGACATCGGATACTAGGATTCATTATGACAGGCTAGTTTAACGAGTCTAAAATATTACTGTTACAAATATCGTTGCTTTCAGTGTGCGACAGGTAGTCGCTTATGTTCCTCGAAATCTTGATCAGTTCACATCAACGCACTTAAACTTCCATTCCTTTCATCATCCCGATTACTTTTTTTTCAGTCGGTTATAGATGAAATTTGTCTATGCATACTTAGCTAATCATTGTTTCGCTTGTGCATTTTTCTTCAATCCGAGTGTTGTAAATTTGGGCGCGATGTTACACTTTACATTACATGTGCTATAAATTATAATAAAGATTGATCTGAAAGCATCAAATTACTTCCAAACAAAGACAATCGTGGAAAATTAAGACAATAATTGGATAGTAATTGTTAAATACAGATCTAACAATCTAGGAAGTTCGCCGCCATGAGGAGCTCAAGTGCCACGTCGGGAGCAATGTTGAACTCGGGGATTTCTGTGGCGGAGTTTGTGTAGCGGACTTTGTACGTGAAATATTGGCAGACTTTTTGCAGAACATGAGACCTAAACAGTTATAGTACTCCGGTAATTCTGGAATTCTACACATGACTTACGGTATCTCCCGGAAATTAACTTCATTGCTTTCATTCTCAGCATATTGTCCTGGTCCACTGAGCATAGCCTTGATGGTACCAGACGTCAACGCCAACTCCTGGAAAGTCCTTGTATAGTATGAAGCAATTCTTACTTATTTTGCTGACCTTTTTAATGAAAAATTCATGACCATCGCTGCTGACTAATTTGACATATGCTGCGTCAGGCCCTTCACAACCGCCATAAACGATGCCTAAAAACAATCGAAAAAAGTAGACATCCTAAGTAGAGGGAAGTCTATAGTCTTCAAATTTATAAGACAAACTAGCTCTTACTTGTTTCAGATGTCATGGGAATAGACCCTGAAATACACTATTCGTTAGACAATAGTTTAATTTACGACTACTAGGAAAAATATACTAAATGATGGAACATCAAAGTACAGTCGCATAAAATATTAGTGTTTATTCTTCACTATACAAAGTTCATTAAATAATTGAGATAGCTGTAGATTTTAACATCTAATATTGTTACAATCCCGACTTTAACGCGTAATAACGTCTGTAGTCGGTGGATTTCTGAAATAATATAAAACATCAATATTTAAAAACTAATAAAATATGCTATAGAATAAGAACACACAGTAATTCTCTAGCAGCGTCTTCTCCTAGCTCATTTGTTAACCTTCGCATACGAACACTCATTTGTACATTCTCAGCCAGAAGTTGTTTTAGACGTTGGTTTCGATCCAGTAGAAGTGCTTCAAGTTGCTTAATTCTTAAAACAACAATATATTTTAAAATTTGAGAAACTGAGATTTTTAAACTTTGCTAGATAACAAACCTATAAAAACTTGCATCCAGTTGTTCTTTGAGATAGTTGTTCTCACCTTTGAGCTGTCTAACAAGATTAAGCTGACCTAATCGTGGCAGCCCATGCTCAGAACGTAAATTACGCATCACTTCCATTGTAGGAATCATAGAACCAGTTACAGAACTGTAACAAAATAAATTTGACAAGTCCAATTACTACCATATTTATGTTTTACTCATAACTAAAAATTGAGAAAAGACCGAGTTAAGGAAAAAATCATATTATAAAAGCAATTATCCAGAGCACATTTAAGAGATCAAATTATATATTTGAAAGTATAAGCTATAGAAGTTAAGCCACTTAAAATATCGTACACGTACCAATCTTCATCCATTACATCTACTACTTCTTCAACATAATCTCCATGTTCTTCCAGAAGTGATGGCTTTCTAGGAAAACAAGTACATAAGAACTTAAAATCTGTTAGAACTCAATATATTAAGATTCATCATACTTTTCGTATTAAATCAACATACATAGCAATTAGCATTATTATTTCTGTTACAGTTACTGTATGAATATTTTAAACTATCATTAAAATACTACTATGTATTCCAAAAAACAAAAAATCCTTTAAAAGCCCCAAAAATTTACCGACCCCAGTTCACCATCTTCTGTCCTTGGTAATACATGTGAATGTGACTGATGATCCTCTTTAGCAGAACATTCAGGGGCATTTGTATCTGAAAAATTCTAGGTTTATCATATTCTAAAACATTGTCTTAAATTTACCTTCAAACTTCTTATACCGGCCTAAATCTACCCTTTTAACCACTCGTAGTTTCTTAGGACTATGTTCGTCACAAACATCTTCGTCATCAGGAAAATATACACTGAAAATCTAATATTATGGAACTAAATAATCAAAAGGTCTTTTCAAACATCCCCATACCGCCGTTTTTGCCTATTTGGCAGGAGTTCAACAATCTTGGAAAACTGAGTTGCAGGAAAAAAAGGCTTGCCCAGTCTAAACATAACTAACTTTATAAAAAAGTCTTAATAGAAACTATGTACTTAAAACATTTTAGCAAAATATTAGGGAGAACATAAATAATCTAGGAATTACCGAGAAGATAATTAATGTATACGGTAATAGATGAAAAGAATTAACGGAAAATGTGCCAACTTCATAATGACTATAGCTTTTTCTAGAACATTAAAATCAACAATTGTACTTGTGCAAATGTGGCTACTAAAACTCCATATACCTTTTTAATTCTAAACAAGATAATTCTAAATTACTGGCATTCATTAACCAGGGTCTATATTTTAAATTTTGAAAAAACATAATAGAACGATATACAATAAATTAATAAAAAGCATTTACTGCGTATTTTTAATTAACAAATAGATCGGATCTTCTTCACCACATATACAATACATTATACTACTTTCAAATATATATACTTACTGCTGTCCATCTCCAACGGCTTTAGTGGGTCTTCGTGGTCGAGCATCCATTGCTTGCGTAGATAAAGAGATAGAAGGCGCTTCAATTCGCGATGATGAGCTAGCTTGATTTTGACTTAGTGTTACTAAACAAACCCATATAATTCATAATAGAAATAATACAATACAAATTGTATCTATTGCTGGTTAAAGTACTAAAATTGCTAAGAATTACGTGACATTAAAATAATTACAGAGAAATGAAGCCTCACATGGTGGCGACATTACTCGATATCGCCCAGGAGCAACGCGCACTGAATTTGCAATAACACGAGCCTCATGAAGAGACTGAGGCATACGACGAGGCATTAATACCTAAAAATTAGTAAAACCAAAGTAATTTAGAGCTATATTTTTAAAATGATCAAACCCACAACTGTATTAGGAGGTGGTTTCTTCACGTTACTTTCAGTGGTTTGAGGTTCTTCCTCGTTCTCATCATAAACAGACGACATGTACGAAGTTAAATAGACTTTGTCAGCATCACATTGAAAACCTTGTATTAACATGATTCTCCTTACAACAGTTATATACTATATATATATACAAATTACACTAATCAATAAAAATAATCCTGAAACACAAGCTACTTGGTTATAACATTTACCGGTCCTTTAAGTATTAAAAATTTAGGGACTTCGTATCAAGGGGGATGAACATTTTTCGAAGACCGACAATATCTATGTACATAAACATATATGTATATACAGTGATGGATGATGAACATAAGAACAGTGCTATGATTTTCTTGACTAGAATTTATCTACAAAAGCATTCCTTCATTATTTACCTGTAATTCAGCTAATCGATCCTTCACCATAATTCTTCCGTTTAATTTACATCTAGGAGCTATGCAGAAAT
>JAJAVP010000139.1:121336-225499 GCA_020740425.3 Heterorhabditis indica | reverse complement strand
ATGTTTTATGCCTTTGTAGCTTTATTATAATTGTCCATGTATGTAATATTTTACATTATGTGTTCTGAAAGTGTCTAAGCTTAAGTCTACTGTAAACCCTTCTGCGTGTCTAACTACTTTGGTCCCGTTGTCTGCACCCCTCTCGTACAAGCGGTTATAAAGAGGCGTGGTTTACGAGTTGTCTACTTTTTAAGATCAACACTGTGTTTAGTAACATCTGTAATACCTTGTAAGTTCAGTACATTTTAATTCAGTCCTTCACACTGTACTATGTATTTTTTATACTTGTCAGTCTAGATTCCTGCTCATAAAGTAACTATTTTCCTGTGATTTAAATTATTATCTTAGGGTAGTAGACAAAATAACCTTATACACCCTTTCGTAAACTTTCATTTACTTATTTAATTATTTTGAACACGAAATTTTCATGGATTTCTGCATAGCTCCTAGATGTAAATTAAACGGAAGAATTATGGTGAAGGATCGATTAGCTGAATTACAGGTAAATAATGAAGGAAAAGTAAGATTAGTTGATTATGCCTCATTTATTGTTTCAGAATATTCAATGCAACAGCAATAACTTTGTTAATGCTTCGGATGGGTATCAGAGCCATTCCACTGAGACATCCCCTTTTTTATCAGAAAATACTAAGAACTGGAGTTCTATGGAGAATGTATGTAGTAAGATACATATTTGATCTCACCTAGGTTTTACTGAGTATTCTTGCGTGCACTTTTTATCAAGTTTTATAGTTGCAAAGTTTGTGTGCTAATCAATTTTTCAATCCTAATGCCTGGAATGACTAACAACTACTTTTTATTATTATTTTAAAATGGTGTGCTACAGTACCTCATACAAATTACTACTATACGAGAAGATCTTAGGGGTCTTGATAGGTGGTTAAATGAAGTACGCCTATTACATAATGAATTATTGTCTACTCCAGGAGCAGATCCAGGTTAATATATTTTGCTGTAACCGGATAAACGTATTGACATCTAATATTGTCTTATAACAGGGCTAACCGAGAAGCTTAACCAAGTCGTAGACAATTTTAGCAGAAAATCAATGGCAATACGAGATAAAGTTAAAGGTTTTATTTTTTGTATATATCTGTGTTATTTCTTAACTACAAGGTACATATATATTCGTGGATATTTCTACATATATGAATTTTACAGAACTAGATAGCGAAGTCAAAGCTAAGGAAAAGTTTAGCTCACCAGCTGAGATTAGCTCAGTTGATACTCGAATAAGGAAAAATCAGGTTGGATTATTAATAGGCTTAACCAAGTCGTAAACAATTTTAGCAAAAAATCAATGGCAATACGAAATAAAGTTAAAGGCCTTATTTTCGTATACATTTGTTTGTTTTTTTATGTACGAGGTACATATGTGTGTATATACATCGTAATTTGTATCTAAATCTCTAACATATTTAATCAGGTTATGACCCTAATCAAGGCTCTCCATGATGTCATGTCCAAATTTAATGATGAACAAGAATTATATAAAGAGCAGTGCACGAAGAATATCACTAACTATTTGAAAATTCGTTAGTTGGTTCTATTAAGATATTTTATTTACTACACGTACATATAAATAAATAAGTGGGCATATATATATATATATATATATATAATTATAGATGGAATGTCTCTTTCGGAAGATGAAATTAGTGATGTCGTCGAGACTGGAGACATCAATGAACTGACTAAAGGGGTTAGTTACAGAATTAACTACCTTTTTAAGTAAGATATTTTATAAAACTATGTTCAGATAGTGTTAGCATACAGTGATAGAAAGGCTCTGTTCGAAGATGTTAAATCTCGTAGGGATCAACTGTTCAATCTTGAGAAATTGATGCGCCAACTACATGAAATGTTTGCGGATTTGAACATCTTAGTTATTAGTCAGGTTAGTAAGCACAGCAAATAATATGAAAAAAGTAATTACAATTATTTAATAGCGTATTAGTATATCTCGTTCTCTCATAACATATGTTCCAGAAATGCTTAAAGAATAATAAACCAAAATGGTGCCACTTGACAATTCGTCTAGAGTTTTTATTTTAAAGGCAAAACTATCCATTTTCTTATTTCTATTATAGAAACAACAGTTCACCAGTTCCAGGCTTGTTTTTAGGGTGAGATGTTAGATCGCATTGAAAGTAACATCGAAGACGCTGTAGCGTATGCTGAAAAAGCAAAGGAAAATGTACGAGATGCTCGTAATTTGCAAAAAAGTGCACGTAGGGTAAATTTGTTTCATCCTGTCGTTAGTAAATATATCTGCTTTGCTATATCTTACCATCTAAATCAAATCTTAGTGGGCAACTACTTTTCAGAAGAAGATTATAATATGTGTTATAATCGTTGCTTTGGTTCTCATCCTTCTTTTCATAATGCAAGCAATGGTCTGTCACTTCACACCAATCTGCTAAGTTCTTATACTAATTTTAAAAATACTAACCTATAAAATAATCACTAAATATTTTAAAATAAACTGATATTTATGCCGTTTTAATTGTAAAGTTTAGCTGCTTAATACTGCCTTCTAAAGTTTTTTGTGCCTTTCGTAGCTGATTTAGCTGTTAGCGTGATCTCTGTTTCATACTTTAATAGATGATTATAATGCATTCCTACTCTATCATTCATGCCTTATTTACTGAGCTAAATAACTTGTGTATACAATTGTTTTTTTAGGATACTTTATAACACTATCTATCCACACTATTATAACATTATATGTCAATGTCTTCTGCCACGATTTAACTGTATTCTTATTTTAAGGATAAAATGGGGCGGTTGTAAGCACTGAATCTTTGCTGTTATGAAATAGTCCCGAATAAATGGTTCTATTTTGGCGTCAATTTAAGGGTGTATACATATTTTTCATAGTATTTTGTGTATATAACTAGGTCTTTGTCCAAGTATTTTATGGTTTGGAATTTTATAATAGCATAGAAAACAGCACCAGGACATGAACAAATTGGAATAAGATGGCATGGAGTTTTTTTTTATAGCATTTTTACTAGATTTTGAAGGCTTATATTGAATTTACTATATACAAAGGCGGAAAATTACACATCCTAATAAGAAGTAGGACTCACAGCTGCCATCTTTGACGTTTTTTCTTATGTATGGAATAAATATTATTCTCTAATTAATGAAACCTAAGTTTTCTAGACAGCATTAGCCATAAAATCATTTTTAAAATGTTTGCACATTTTTCCTAGATTATTAAAGGTGTATTATATAAATCTTACTACGAAAGTCTTGATATAAATAATACAGTAATTCTTGGTCACGTACTCACATGCAAAAATTCAATCAATAATTTTGGCAGTGTGGCTTAGAAAATTCCCGCTCTGGCATGTCAAAGTCTTGGGCGGTTGTTTTCGTCTCTTAATTTATGGGGTTCTAGTTATCTATATCTGATTCAATGTCATGTGGTTAATCAACTATTTCTTTGTAGTTTACGTAATAATACGACAAAACTTTATAGTCACGATGAATCCGGATTCATCGCGTATGGCCCAGTATAAAAACAAAGGGAAAGATGCTATACTTAAAAATAGTCGGGTTGAAGAGGTATGCTAAATATCATTATTAGCAGAAAGTTTTTTGTTTCAGGTTTATTGGAAATATTAGGTTTACATAATTTTTAAACTGTTGCCAATGTTGAGTACAAAAAAAAAATCAACATTCTCAGGTGGTGTCCATCAGAAAAGACAAACGGGAGGATTTGCTTTCTAAACGGAGGAATATTAATATTCAGAACGAGTTGGTATTCATTATTTTAATTGTATTGATTGCTATTTCTTATTGTTATTTGTATGTGGAGTCTCGTACTTTGTTCTTGGTAGGGAAGATAGTTCTGCATCTTCCCCGTCTACAGGACCGTATGATAGTACACTTTTGAAACAGATAGTTGAAATGGCTCGCAGTCCGGATGCTTCCACACAGTTATCAGCAGTACAGCAGGTGCTCATTTACATTACTTTACTTCGACACATTGAATATATATATGGGAAAAACTTTATTTATAGGCTAGGAAAATGCTTTCATCTGATCGTAACCCTCCCATAGATGATCTGATTTCGAGTGGGATTCTACCTATCTTGGTTAATTGTTTGTCGGCTACCGAGTAAGCAAGTTATATCCTTGTTGTAAATAAAACCAAAAATCTACGTGATATCTTAGTTCTATTACATCTATGCAAAGATTATCTGCAGCGTCAACCTTCAATTTGAAGCAGCGTGGGCCTTGACGAATATAGCATCTGGAACTTCTGAGCAGACTCAGGCTGTGGTGCGTTGTTTGTTTTCTTTTTAAAAGCTTATCCTATTTTACCTCATTGTAAGATTGGTAGTTACAGGTGAATGCGGGTGCGGTTCCATTGTTTTTGCAACTGCTATCAAGTGGTAACATGAACGTATGTGAACAGGCGGTCTGGGCTTTAGGGAATATCATAGGTATGGTTTTCACCAATTGAGGTTTTAAACCAATGCAAAATATTAATAGAGTCAGAAATTGTACTTCAGGTGATGGGCCTCATTATCGTGATTATTGCCTTCAGTTGGGCATTCTTCAACCACTTCTTGCTTTCATATCTCCAGATATTCCATTGGGATTTCTCAGGAATGTAACATGGGTTATTGTGCGTTGGTTTTGTGATCATTTCCTTACGGTTACTTTATTGTAGTTGAGTTTTCTTTGAATAAATTATTGATACCACTTAGGTCAACCTCTGTCGTTCCAAGGATCCCCCTCCATCATCTGAGATAGTAAAGACCATTCTTCCTGCGCTAGTGTTGTTAATTCATCATGAAGTTTGTTTTCTAAAATTGTATGCTATTAATTAGAGATAGGATCGTGTTGTAATTTAAGGATACCAACATTTTGGTGGATACGGTGTGGGCGCTATCATATCTTACTGATGGAGGGAATGAACAGATCCAGTTGGTCATCGAGAGTGGGGTTAGTATTTTATGATTTTTGGTATTATAATTGTTTAACATATTTATTTAATTTAGGTGGTTCCATCATTAGTTCCAATGCTTGGTCACACCGACGTAAAAGTTCAAACAGCAGCTCTTCGAGCAGTTGGTAATATAGTAACTGGCACAGATGAGCAGACTCAGTTAGTGTTGGATTGTGGTGTATTGAAAGAGATGCCAGCATTGCTCTCTCACTATAAGGAGAAAATCAATAAGGTATCATATGAGAGTTAGTAAGTTATTTTTTATTTTTAACGTAGTTTTATAGGAGGCAGTGTGGTTCTTGTCTAATATAACTGCCGGTAACCAGGCTCAAGTACAGGCAGTGATAGATGCTGGACTATTGCCTATGATAATATCCTTGCTTGATAAAGGGGATTTCCACACACAAAAGGCAGGGTATTTGTTTATTTATTGTTTATTCCACAACGATTTAGTTAAACACCTTAACTTTGCTATGATATTATAGGTGTACGTAAAACATTATGAAATAAGAACGCTATGTTAGTATTCATCTAGGAGGCTGCTTGGGCTGTATCAAATGTTACCATTTCGGGTCGCCCTGATCAAGTTGAACAGATGGTGAAAAGTGGGGTTATACCACCGTTTTGTGCCCTATTGGATTGTAAAGAAGCTCAGATTATTCAGGTATCTAGTTTAGCTCTTGAACGCAAACGGAAAGAATTATTTCTCCATTTAGGTAGTTTTGGATGGTATCAACAACATTCTGAAAATGGCTGGACCTGGAGTAGAGACTATTTGTACGCAAATAGAAGAATGTGGAGGTATACACTGAAAATATGCTTTATACTACTAGTTTGTTGGTTGGGACACTAGAATTGGTTTCCAGGGTTGGATAAGATTGAACATCTGCAAAACCATGAGAACGAAGAAATCTATAAACTTACTTATGAGATTATTGATACATACTTCAGGTTAGGCGATTTTGTTAATATTATTTATTTAGAATTGGCAATAATAACTGCTTTTTGAAGCTCGGATAGCGACGATGAGGGAGCTACTGCTACTGCTGGACAGCCAGGTTTCTCATTTGATCCATCTGGAAGTGCTCCTGTCCCAGAAGAAGGCTGGGCGTTCAAGTAAAAACTAAAGAGAGCAGTTATGGTGTTCCTATGTTATAATTGCAGTGGAACCTGCGCACATGGTAAATAGTTTATTAAATATCTTGGCAATTGTTACTCTTATATAACCCAGCATTTTAGACTGATTGTCGTAGATAGTGAGTGTCTACCATATTGTTGTCTATCATAGTTTCATACTTATTTTTTGTATTCGTTACTAGCAAGTAGTGTACTGATTCGTAATGATTACTGGCTTATTCATTTTAATTGCTCTTGTTATGCCTCCACGAAATTTATGGTTCGGTTCATCAACCTCTCCGACCCTAGTCCCCGTCTTTTGTCTAAAATTATCTGGTATTCTGCTATGTTCTACATCTTGTTATCTCCGCTGCTCTGTGAGTGAGGTGAGCGAGAGTCTATGCATCCAGTATCCGTTGTCTGGTCGTAAAAGTCTACTACTGGTCTACTGGAAATTGTGTGAGAGTGTCCCGCTCGTCTAGTTTGAGAGCTGCTACTGTCGCCCAATTTGCGCGTTAGTTTATACTCACTTTTGTATCATATTTTAATTTTGGGTTATTTTTTACTGTTGCCTGTTTTGATGCGTGCGCGCGAAAATTTATTTCGTATTAAGAGCTGCTCTCAATAGAAGACGAGTATTTTTAAAAATTTTAATTATATCATTTGTTATCTCCCGAGACCCGCGTGAGAGTTGACCTGTTGTTAAAAAGAGATTTTATTATCTGAGTACTTAATTATTGTTACTTTTCGTCTTTAGACCATTTGTAATGGCTCAAGTCTTATTCCCATGTGTGAGAGCGAACCCCTTCTTATCTGTCTTCCATTTTGAATAATTTCTCCTAATTGTCACGTCTCATCTATATCGCCAGCTGTTTTCTATTGTTCTATAATAAAGGGTAGAAAAAAGGGTCTCCATGTTTTGAGCATTCATGTTGAGATCCTCTTATGGGGATTTGTGGGAACAATATGGGGTTGAAAAAATTTAATTGTCATATATTTACAAATATTGAAATCTTATCGTTAAATACGTCGCTTTTTTTGGTAACCATTCTTATCATTGTAAATCGGCTCGACTGGTTTCTCTTGTCTTTGAGGGCATGGACAATAGTTGGCGTCCTTTCCTATACCTCCAGATTGACCAGCAGGCCCTGACATTCCAGGGAAAGCATCGTGACCGGCATTACCCGGTAATCCCGGTGCTCCAGGTATTCCCACAGCTCCATCCATCCCGGGTTCTCCTGCCTTACCAGGAAGTCCAGGTTCTCCCAACCATCCTGGCTCTCCTGGTTGCCCGGGAGCTCCTGGATATGCTGTAACTCCAGGCATTCCATCAGGCCCGTTAGCGCCATTAAATCCAGGATTTCCTTGAGGTCCTGTATCTCCAGGTTCTCCTTCTGGTCCAGAAGGCCCATCTTCTCCGGGTGGTCCTGGTTTGCCTGTACTACCAGGAAACCCTTTGGTTCCAGTGTCTCCATCTGGTCCAGGTAGACCAGGAGGTCCAGGCGGGCACTTGATACACCCACCAGGAATGTCCTGAGTAGCTAATAAAGATATTCCGCTAGCTCCTGAGCGTCCTTCTTCTCCAGGCTGTCCTTCATCACCTCTATTACCTGGTGGACCAGGAGGTCCAGGAGGCCCAGGAGGACAACCACTTGAGTTTTCAGCGCAATTGCACATTCCAGGATAAATGTATCGCTTTGATCGAAGTAAACCCAATATAGTGCTTGTAGATTGGTGTTCGGATGTACTTTGTATCATAAAAAGTCGGTGCCAAGTATCATCAACTATAATCTTGAACTCGTCTATCCCGACCTCCACTTCATCGCGTAGAGAATTGATGTCGTTGATTATATGACTAACAGCAAATAATGCACAGAAAACAGAGATTAGGCAAATACTAGCACTGATATATCCTGCAGTAGTCATTGCAGAGATTTGAGAGGATTCAAATGCGTTAAGAATGGTCTGTATTTATATGGATAGTACACTGCTGGAGTATCAGTGCAAGAACAGGATAAAAAGTCCTAAACGGGCTGGGGATCGGACTACGAATCATCGAAAAACTTAATTCAGCACAAAGGGGCTAGGAATGTACTCCGTAAATTTCAAGGATAGCCAATCTATGATAGCTGGTTTCCTTTAATATACGTGGAAAGTATGAGACAAAAGCGATTAGATACCTCCTACCTATGATCTTATACAACGACAGAAACCAAAAAATAAATAAAAAAAACTATTTCTCTTTGCCTGGCCATTATAAAACTTGTTCCTGCAACTAAGAAGTACTATCATGGCATACATTCTAATTTCAATATCTGAAAGGGTTGAACTGAAAGATTACTTGAGACTGATAATTAAGAAATATGTTGTATGTGATAGAAGTAAATATCTCGGGTTTTAGATGATTACATAGTGAAGGAAGCGTTTGTGAGTCATGAAATAACTTCTTCCATTGCTACGATATGGAACAATACTATGGCATTAAGCTTTTCTTGCTTTAAAATTTTTGGCTAAGGTCGTGACAAATTTAAAGGTATATCCAAATAATTTTTAGTTCATATTCTGCTATTATGTGATCATGTGCCAGAAATATCACTACTGTATATCCAAATTAGAACACATCTGTAAATAAATATTACTGAAGTTTTAGATTTTCTTATTATACAATTAAATGTTTTCTTTGTTCCGTCTTAATATAAGAAATTTAGGTCATATCAGCTAGGTCAATGGGACGCAAGGCCTTCATACGCGATCAAAAATGTCTTTTCTGATCATCTGTATGGCTAGTATTCATCCTGTTATAAATGTTACTGTAAATTAAGTACTAATTATTAGGATTTATGAATTCATATTAATAGGTGGTTGCATAAAATAATGTCGTATAGAAAACTAATTTTGATGTATTATATTTGAAAATGACAAGGCCTGAACTAAGGTGTTAACTCGGTTATATATATATATATATATATATATAATTATTTTTTTCATAGCATGGAGCCGTGTGCACAACGTTCGCTACGTCCAGTGGCAATGGCTTCAGTAGCTCTTGCAACAATAAGTGTTCTATCATGCGTGATAAGCTTACCTCTCGTTTACAATCATGTCCAGTCTGTTCAAGCATTTATGCAAAGCGAAGTTGAATTTTGTAAAGTGAGTCTAAACATTCTCATAGGAGAGCATAGAAGAAATACATGAGTAAATTTTCCAGACTCGTTCTCGTGAAATGTGGCGTGAAATGGTGACTGTCCAATCAGTATCTAGTGCGTCTAATCGAGTTGTGCGCGAAGCGTATGGTGCTCAGCCATTAGACACTCAGTCTAATCCTTCATCGGTAGCAGGATCATGTTGTACTTGTCAAGTATGTAAATCATCAATTTTCAGAAAAATGCAAACATTACTTATATTAGAATAAAAAAGTAACTTCTGAACATGTTGGCATTAATTTGCAATATTTGTGACTATTTACGTTATAATTGTAACAGGTTGGACCACCTGGACCACCGGGACCACCAGGAAGGGATGGTCGTCCAGGTGCCCCAGGAAGACCTGGAAATCCTGGTCCTCCAGGAAGAGATGGAACTCTTCTGCCTGGTCCACCACCAAAGCCCCCCTGTCAAAAATGTCCTCCTGGGCCGCCTGGACCTGGTGGTTCGTAAAAAAAATTAATTACTCTATAATTTGGGTATACGAAATAATCTGTTTAGGCCCACCAGGTCCAAAAGGATTACCGGGTCCCCAGGGAGATCCTGGTACACCTGGTCATGACGGAGTACCTGGTCTCCCAGGTCCACCAGGACCACCTGGGGCTCAGGGGCCACCCGGCGTTCCTGGAGAGAAGGGTCCTCCTGGAGAACCTGGAAAAGTGATCAACGGTGCACCACCCGGTCCTCCTGGTCCACCCGGTCCTCCTGGACCTCAAGGCCCACCTGGGCCACCTGGGAAGGATGGTCAGGCTGGTAGACCAGGACCTCCTGGACCACCTGGCGATCCCGGAGAAAAGGTATTTTTACCAACAAAACAACTTAGCGACATCAACCCTTCGAATGATGTAGTACTATAACTTAACGTGTATATTACTCCTGGTTAAATTATTTTTATTCACTTCAGGGTGCTGATGGACTCCCTGGACCACATGGTTCTGCTGGTCCTCGTGGTCCACCTGGGCAGCCAGGTTCCTGTGATCACTGCCCTCCACCTAGGACAGGGCCTGGATATGTCAAACTGCGTTAAATAGAGAAATAATTTACTGCACATATAATATAAATCTTCCCCAAAAAGCAATGAGATAAGTGGTTCTAAACAATATGAATAAACATAACTCTCATTATTGCTATATGTACCATATGGTAACAAAATATTGCTATGAACACATTACTTCAATAAGGTAATCCTTGTAGATTGTGTCAAAAATAAAATACTCAACATAATATTATCCATCAGAAAAAATACACCTAAAATCTAGATTATAAAGCATCAGTTAATGTATAATGAATTAAGAAAAGAATAGTTGACATACTTTATTAGATAAGCTTAACCTATAACAATGCATAAACATTGAGGAAATTAATCGTAGAAAATAGTTCCTTATCAAATACAAACTGACGACATTTTAACTGAAATTAAGATAGGTCTCATGTCTTTTCACATTAAAGATAAACCAAATAGCTAAATTCAAACTTCCTTATAATCTTCGCTATTCCCGTCTAATATTTTTGAAAGTAGCTGTCGCCATTGTCTACGATTAAAATCAAAAAGATATGGATGCACCATAGAAAGCAAACTGATTGTAGTAAAACACTGAAGCGGACCTAAAAGATATTTAATCTATGGATTTACTGAATTTTATCTCATAGGTTTAATCACTAATTAATCAACAAACTTAAATAAATGCCAACTATCCATCTTAAATTTTTTCTTTCAACTATATTCCGATTAAAATACCTAGTTCAATAGCAATTTCAGGTAATGTAGCTAAGAATGAACCAATATTCTTCGGGATATCTTCGGGATAATTCTGAAGTGTTCCACCGTATTATAGTTAAAACTTACATATATAACGAAAAAAACAATAGAAAAAAGTATTATTAAAAAATAACAGCCGAAACAGATGGATTCGTACAATAACTAACAGGCATCGTGAACACTGCAAATCGCTGTCCTTCAAGAACACGGAACTTGAAGAACAAGATAAGAAGTGTGGCGAAAACAGATGCTGAAAAGCGAGAAAGAACGAAGGGTATTGAAGGTGCTGTCCAGATAAGATCTAACTGAGTGATCTTTTCATCCTAAATAACAATATTAAGTTAGACGACTGAATTCTTGTAAATACAAGTTGTCATCTGCAAAAATGTTTAAAAATACCATCTTATTTTCTCACTTTAACTCCATTAAGTACACCACTGAGTGCCCACACCCAATCTTTTGGCCCATTCATTTTAGCTGCATCTACAATAACTTTTCCCGAAAATTCCAATTCATGCACATACTGACTAGAACCACCTGGTGTCAAAGTAGAACAGAAATCAATGATTGCCTGTAATTTAGAAAACCTTTAATCCTATTTTCATAATCCAAAATTGAAAACTATATTTACTTTATATTACAAACAACTTTATTTAAAAATTACTATTATTGCCCTGAATAATTAAGTAACAGAAATAAAACATACCTAAGGAATTACTAACCTGTGGTTTAATAATCCTCAGTGCATGGAGTAAAACAGGTGGTGTAAACAGTGAATGTCGCAATTCCATGTAACATTGAGTAAGAACTATTACCTTAATACATTCCTGATAAACAGATGTAAGGCACTTGAAACTACAGAAAATTCACACCTTTTCATCAATTAGCTTCTCCATGGACCATTCAAGAAAGTCTATCTCATATTTAGCAAATTCCACTTCAACATTTTCCACTAAACTATATTCAGTCTGCATGTCGTCTTGAAACTGAATAGTTAAAGACTAAGAACGCATAATAGTACAATAGAATAATTCTGATAAGCAAAAGAATAAAAAAATTATACGTGTTTGGCGAGCAATTGAATAGCAGTTTCTCTGGTAGAAATAGTTCGGATTTTTTCCACATAATTACGCCCATACATTTCTATCCAAGGATTTACTACTGCCTTATTGACCAACAAAGATTCCCTACAATATCCATTATCACTAAACTACATAACTAAATTTTCTCTCAGTGCTTTCATACCTACCGATCAGGCTCAGAAATAAATTTTGTTAGTATTCTGCATTTGAATTCATGCAACATCCTATCCCGAAATGTACTTAACTCTGCCTAAAGTATATTATTTATACAGGCATTATCAACATAACATAATCTTAAAGAACTAGCCTTCGACACTGAATTAAATGTGGTGATGTTTGTTTGAATGGCAGAGCACTGAAGATTTGAAAAATATACCTCGCAACCCAGCAGAACCTAAGTATTAGAACGTCATAAAATTACTAAAACAAGAGTACTAAAAGCTAATAAAGTTCATTAGACTCACACATTCCAATATTTCCATACTGCTCTTAACAGACTTCGCGGTAAATCCACAACATACAATGTAACGCTGCAAGGAACTAATGGCATTCTCATAATTTAGGAATTATAGCCACATAGTAGAATAAATAAAATTACTTGACTTTACGAAATATAAAATCAGTTACCAGTATACCATATATAAGAATTGATATACCTATATCTTCCACATAACAAATAATTAAAATATACAAACCTCAGAATTTCCAGCTTTACTGCACATAGGCTTAAATACATACACACAATCAAATTTCGACGTTATTCCATGAATAATACGTCTGGTGTTAGGCAGAAACATAGTATAAATCTAGAAAAAGTTTAAGTAACAAAGTGAGAAAAATATATCAATAAAGAATGAAATAAAATATGAAGGTCAGAGAGATTAAAAGTCCTACATACTTTCATTACAAATGAGCCTCCCTCCCTGAGCAGTCTAAGTGCTATATTAACTTCAGCTTCTAGAAGTGGCAAAACTTTTGCTTCTTGCTCTCCAGGAGTATCCTGAAAAACAAAAAATATACTAAATATTTATAACAGATTCACTCCAGGAAAAAAATTAATGTACATATTTGTAAATTACCTGAGTGTACAAGCTACCATCTGCAGTAATGAGGTCAAACTGACCCTCGCTTGCAATCATAGTTAAATAGTCATCATCCCACTATAATGTATATTTAAAAAATATTTCCAGCTAGTAAGATAAATAGCACAATAAAAGAAGAGCTTGACATATTCCAGCGCTAAAGACGATAAAAGTATTTGAAATCTAGATATTTGGAAGTTATCCTCTAAGAAATAATTTAGCAGAACTATCTTTTAAAGTACTAATATTTCATCACTTCATAACATAATTTTATATAGTACCTTGGTGATATCTCCACTGTTATCTCGACCGAACCGCCATCGTCTCGGATCCATAGTTATCAATTCATCATCCAATAACATGTCACATGCGCTTGTACCCTCATAATGCGGATTAAGCCTGAAAAGTAATTGTTATAACTATTAAATATATGGTTTTTTCTTAGTTTTCAAATAAGATTACGGAACAAAGAACATAAATTGATTTCTCAGTCCTATAAGATCACTAAACAGCATATCTAGTATTATCAGAACATAAATTTGAAATATGTACTATGAGCAAATAAATAAGGCTCACGAATTAGCTTCCCAATGCCATTTTAGCCTAGAATGAAATGTACAGATGAATCGCTCAAGTGCAGTCACGAAATGACCTGGTGCTTCGCACAAATGAAATGATCTAAAAGGCATATTTAAGAATAATTATAGGGATATATCTTTTTGATTTAATTTAATTAACCAACGATTTTGTGAGTATAACCAAGAATATCATTTTACATCAAAATATACTAAACTGTATTATAAGTAAGAATTTACTTTCATATAATATTATAAAGTATAGCCAAACCGAAAAGTATCTTCTGATGACCATTTCCGGACGAGACGAGGATACCTCCGAAGAATTTCGAGAAACTTACAGAATGCCTGACTCGTAGAACTACAATTGTGCTGTTCCCTGTCAATTTGAGAATTTTTCACCTGATTGGCAAATTATGGAGAAATACATTATAATAATTACACGTAATAAATATTGATACAAAAATAAGGTAAATAATAACTAACCTAAGTATCCTTGCTGCTGCACTCAAAGGATGAGTACTAAGAGTGTGAAGCCTCCACCTTCGCAAATCATCGCCATCCATACACAACTCATGTACTTCAAGCTTAGACACAATATATAAAAGCATGTCAAATACCACCAGAGATGACTGATTGACTAGCAATACTTAGCCATTGATTTTCTACCCGTTTTAACCCACGTACAAATACTGATTTTAGAAATTTTACGTTATCCCTCAGCAGTATCACAACTTTTACGAAACTACTATAAGAAAGTAAGACGAAGCACTAGAATCAAACATTTCCACCTTTCGTTTCTCGATATTTATTTTTATTCTTTGTAGATGGTCCATCGACGCCGCATTCTCCATTACCCACATACTTTTCTGTCGAATACAGAACTAAAATAGAAAATATGTCCAGTCAACTACTCGAATAAAAATTTACAAGGCACCTCTCTGTCTATACAAGTTGTGACATCAAGTTGAGGCTCCTGCTCTAATTCTTCCATATGAAACAAGCGCCTTTAGGACCTCAACCTTTACTGAAACCTAAAATTCCCATTACAAATATCGCACAAGGTAATTTTCTCACTAATTAATACCCTTAGCACCAGCTTGTAACAATATCCGGATCGTGTTAACCACACTGTAGCACACTTAGTTTATTTTATTTTTATTAGAAAACTTCCGACTAACATTTCAAAACTATTTCAAAACAAAGACATTGTCAATAAATAAAACCAACAGTAATAAACAGTAAAATAGAAAAAGAGCAACAAAATGGCCACTTTGTTCCTAGTAAAAAACAATAACTTACTCTTAAAGTTTAAAAAAAAAACAAATTTTTACTAAATGAACATTTTAAGGTTCAAATATTACTGTAAATAAAATAAATAGCTAATAAAACAGTATTTGGTTCAGCCTAAAGTAGTTATACCAATTCTCCTCAAACTGTCAGTCTATGCATGAAGAGCAGTTATTGCAGCTGTTAAACTTTTCACTTCTGCCAATAGAGAATCCTTCTATAAAAACAAACGAATAAAAATCACAAACAATCAATTCCATTTTAAAACTATGCACAGGATTAAACGTTGATATAATGATGTTTTCCAAGCTTTCTAAAAAAAACTATCTAAAATATAGAAATAATTTAGCATTAATTAGCTAACCTTTTCAGTGTTATTACGCTGAATTCCTAGAGGCACTTTCGCTTCATAGTCGACAGCTTTCTCTAACTCGATAATTTTTGCTATAGCTAGCTCAATTTTTTCCTTCTTACCATTCAATTTGGCAAGCTCTTTTTCAATGTTAATTACTCCCTGAAAGACCATATAAGCATTAAACAAATTATTTGCTAATCATTACCAAAAACATAAATATTACCGATTATTTTTAACAGTTTATACTTTCATAGTTTAAAAAAAAAGTATCCTCCGATAACTGTCAAAACTGTACCTATTTTATCACAACTTTAAATACATTTCTAACTAATACTTAATTTTCTATAGAACAACCTGTAATGCAATAAAGATAGTGCATCTAGATGATAAGGTCACATGAGCACATCCAGAGGGAATGTTATCCGCAGACCCTGTTAGAATTTCTACCTGTAAAATTACAGCTCAAAAATATTTCAAGCAATTACAGTGATAGAAAGGTAATATTAATCATATTAGTTGGCTTAAAATATGCAAAAATTTTTTTTGGTGTTTAAAGTGAAATTGAAAGCAATATTACATAAACTACTGCTTACTAACTACGAATTATCACCTGGGAGTAACATTTTTTGAAATATAGCAGGACATAAAAGTGATTTAAAAAGCTTAATAATTTTAGTAATTTCTTAAATATGGGATGGCTTAAATATAAAGATGCAATTGACAATTATTATTATTCGGATATTTTTTGCATTACCTCAAATAAACCTGAACTGCATTCTCATTTATACATTGATATGTTAAAGCCATTATAAACCATTTTAAAAATTATATATACCTTATTGCTCGCAGCAAGAGTTCCTATTAAACCAGACAAGGTGCACAGGATATCCCTGTCAGAATCCGTACAGACAAAAATAAACACTGGAATGATGGAAATAGTTAACGGTTGACTTATCGATAAAAAAATAAATTGGAAATGCTTACAGTCAGCTTTTGTTTTGTTAGTAAGATCATAATCAGACCGCAGTGAACGAACAGTTCTAACAACATCCATGGCAAATGCAACATTTGCTTCAAGTTTATTATTCAAGAAGGGGTACTGTAACATACGTGAGTTTTCAAACAAATATATTACTGAAGCCTTGAACCATTTTGTACCTCAGAATCTTCGGGATAAGAAGCAACCATAATTGAAGAAACATCTGAGTCTTGATGGGGTAAGCGTTGCCACAATTCTTCAGAAATGAAGGGCATAATAGGTGATAATAATCGGAGACCCGTTTCTACACAGTGGTAAAGAACAGCACGGCTTGAATCACGTGAAGATTTATTAACTGTAAGATTTCACTTATGATTAAGTAGACAAAAATATATAATATATAAATATTCGATTTCATATTGTCCATTGCTGTGTTCCTAAATTATAATAGTGAGCCAAAAATTAAAAAGCAAGAAAGGTTTTTAATGGCACAAATAGCATTCTAACCCTACCTCCAAATATAATTGGTTTGATAGTTTCCAGATAAACATCACATAGATCATAGAGCCAAAAATCGTAAATAGCAGTAGTTACCTACAAATTTCTTATAATAAATGTGTTTCTCTATGGTAGTTGCTAATTTCTAGCTATTTTATAATTTGCTATACCTGTGTGAAGTTGTACTCTCTTAGTCCACCATTGCAACGAGCGACTGCGTTTGCTGCACGCGATAAAATCCATTTATCAATTTGTGACTCGTTTCCAGATAACTATAAAATACGAAAATAACTAGTAAACCTTTAAAAAAAAAAATTTACCTTAAAAATTTCTGCTTTGTAATCACCACCTAGTTGCATTAAAGTGAATCGAACGGCTTGCCAAATCTAAAAATAAATCATCTTGCATTATGAAATAAGAAAATGGGTTAAATGCTTCACCTTATTGCAAAAGAAGCGATATCCCTGTACACGGAGAACATCCAAATTGATATCTCTCCCTTGACTAGTGTATGCTAATAATGCGAATCGAAGAGCATCTGTTCCACACTCTGGTATCCCCTTAAATTTAAATAACGATAGTACAATAACAGATGTTCTTAAAGAAATCATAAGAATGAATCATCGAATAATTACTACTAACTCGAGGATAGTCTCTACACTGTCCGGCTTGCGCTATTTCCAATTCTTTAGCATCCAAATTACCTACTACCAGTTGTCGATTAAGTTCTGCGAGAGAGACTCCTCTACAATGCATATAATTAAAAGTACAGAATAGGAAGACATTTTTATTTCAAACCAACTTTGTTAATTATAAGATATAGGAAAGTGCTATAGCAAACTTTATCCAGTTATTATTTTAACGCATAAACTACTCCACTTTGTAAGAAAAATTAGCGGGTAAAATTCGAGCTATATAAAACTCAAATTTTTGATGTATACTCTACATATTAATATACAAACCTAATTATATCCAGAGGATCAATAACATTGCCTAGTGATTTTGACATTTTTCTACCATGTGCATCGCGAATCATAGCATGTAAATATACCTAAATTGGAGAAATTCTTATAAAGTCAAAATGGATCTAGTATAAACCATGATTTTGATTTAAATAATTACGTTAACAAGTAAATGTTGATCTAAAAGAATAGAACAACAAGAAATAAATACCTCTTTGAAAGGTAGCCTTCCTAATAACTCTTGACTCATGAAAACCATTCGTGCAACCCAGAAAAACAGAATATCATGACCTTAATATAAAAAATTACATGTTTTTATTTTATTTTATCTCGCTCTTGACTTAATACCTGTTTCAAGAACACTGGATGGAAAAAACAAATCCATATCAGTTGTATTTTCCGGCCATCCCATAATAGCAAATGGCCACATTCCAGAAGAAAACCAAGTGTCCAGAACATCCTCATCTAAACGAGTAGAAAATAAATATATTTCGACATCCAAATTAACGTTGTTCAAAGTATTCCATATCTACTGATAGAAAACAAACTGTAAATAAACTATAAAACTTACCCCATTTCAATTCAATATACTTTGGTTCAACACCAAATTTTTTTGCAGCCTTATCTCTAGCATCTTTTTCATTATGAGCGGAAACCCAATAACGATCATCGCAAGAATCACCAGCCTCAGCCTAAAGTCTTGCATTGTCAACAAACCACGAAATACTAAAAAAAATCGAATTAAACAATTTAGCTAAAGATCCAATAAACTTACAATTCCATCATTTACTGTTACAAAGTATGCCGGTATGCGGTGACCCCACCATAACTGACGTGAAATGCACCAGTCACTAATAAATTCGAGATATAGGCGTAGATATATTAGTTAATGACAAAACAAATGCTTCAGAAGGGAAAAACAACAAACAACAAAAAACATACCGGCTGCCTTGTAGCCACCTGTTCCAAGTGGCAATATGATAATCAGGAATAATTTTTAGATCACCAGATTCAACCGCCTTCATAGCCTTTTCTGCCATTTCGTCACATTTGACGTACCACTGGGCTTTAAGAATGGGCTCTATTATATCTTTGGACCGGCTGCAAATAGTTCATTATGCTACTTAAACTATTGCTTAATATTTATTCGCTACCTGCATATTGGTACAACCATGGCATTGTCTTGTTTGCCTCTATAGAGATTCATTTCCTTAAGAGCTTCAGAAACAGCTTTTCGTGCTTCAAATCGAAGCATTCCTGAGAAAATACCACAGCCTTGTGCTATTCTTCCATCATCAGTGATGCAAGTAATAAATGGCAATCTATGGCGCTGACCAACCTATCACAAATAAAAACTTTTAGAATAAAATATATACGAAACTATAGACTAGCACAAAATTGAATCCGACCTCATAATCATTGTGATCGTGAGCAGGTGTGATTTTGACAGCACCAGTTCCAAACTCTCTTTCAACAAATGAATCAGCAATAATAGGTAGCACGCGATCAGCAAATGGGTGGACACATGCCGTAAAAATAAATACTAATACATAGTAAATTAAAAACAAAATAAACATAATTTGACCTAAACTAATATACAACTACTATACTACATACTTTTCCTATTAAATGTTTATAACGTATATCCTCAGGATGAACAGCAATTGCTGAGTCTCCAAGCATCGTCTCAATACGGGTGGTTGAAACGACAACTTCCTCATCTTAAATAGCACTTAAATGTATCAAATAACATAACTAATAATATATATATATATATATATGAAATAATTTACCGCTTCCTTTGACTTTATAAGCAAACGAAACAATAACTCCAAATTCGATTTTATCGTTATAACCAGGAACAGGCAATAATGTTCGCCCTGTCAATTCTTTCTTGTCGACCTATAAAAGTAAAAAATGCAAGACATCAATCTATTGTTATAAATAGCGGTATTTAGAAATTCACTTGCCTCAATATCTGATATAGCGCTTCTCAAAGCACATGACCAATTAACTAATCGATTTGATCGATAAATTGTTCCTCGTTCGTGCATTCGAATAAAAGCTTCTGTGACAGCTCGAATCATCTTTGGATCCATCATAAAGCACGCACGGTCCCAGTCAACTGATGCACCCATTTTCCGCAATTGATCGTAGATTACATTACCTTTCCTACAATTGATTTGCAAGCCTCATAAAAGCATTCATACTAAAAGTTTTACTTGAGTAAAATGCGATCATAGAAATCAAATCAACTAACTCGTTTTTCCATTGCCAGACTTGCTGTATAAATTCAGTACGCCCAAGATCATGACGGGTCAATCCTTTCTCGCGCTGAAGCTTCTTCTCAACAACAACCTAGGTAAACGATAAATATGTAAGCTATTAATGTGAATATTATATTCATATTAATTAAATATTACTTGTGTAGCAATACCAGCATGATCACACCCAGGATTAAACAAGGTAATTTTTCCGTTCATACGATGCCTTAAAAGCCTCGATTTAAATTAATATGTTACAATCATATGCAAATAATGGTCATACGTCATATTTTACAATAATAACTTTGAAAAAAAATTACCATCTAGTTAAAGTATCTTCAATAGTAGTAGCAAGAGCATGACCAACATGCAATGTACCCGTCACATTGGGAGGCGGTATACAAATAGTGAAGCTGTTCTTCTTACCATGTCTGAAATGTAGCACTTATTAATAAAATTATGTCATTCTTAGTATTGTTCTAAAAATGTATGTCTATGTATTATTATACCACACATAGGCTTAGTAACCTACGTTAATCTATTGAAGTTGAACTCCGGCTTAAAGAAACCTTGTGATTCCCACCATTGATACCACGCTGCTTCCACATATTTAGGACTATATGCCTCTGGCATATCACCGGATATATCTAAAGAAATTATAAGACCTACGAAATAAAAAGTAGGTTATATTCCGAAATGGAATTTCCATATCTGAAATACCAAGGTACATGGGACACAAAGCCATCAGGTACCAACCTTTTTTTTCTCCTGGTTTGTTTGAGTGTAAATATTCAATAACTTCCTTCTTTCCTTTCTTCTCCTGAAATGATAACCAGTAAAACAGTACCTGAAAATGATATTACATAGAAATTTTTAAAAAATTCATGCCTCTTTATCTTTCATGACAGTTGTAGCTGCTTTTTCCGCCAATTTCTTTTGTTTCTCTTCAAATTTAGCCAATTTAGCAGCTTTCTCAGCTTCTTTTCTTAACTCCTTCTCACTCTTCTGTTTCGGCATTACATCCATTTTATAGTCCTAAATAGAAAACCGATTATTTTAGAAACAGAAATCTAGCCACCGATACTTCATCCGTTCAATTTAATCATTAAAAATTAAATTCCCATTACATAAAGACATGCAAATAATCGAATAAAGGTAAAATATTGGAACTACCTGTTACATAACAATTCTCAATAACTTTATACATTTATTAAAACCACATCCACTCATAAAATTAAATCATACAGAACACAAACACTCGGACGCACAACAATGATTCTTCATGAACATTTAAAAAGAAGTAGATACACACGTCAAATCTTTAGAGTATAGCTATGTAAATTGGGTCTTTAACGTCTTCGGCTCGATTATATAGTTACATGTTAAATATCAAAATAATATAATAGGATGTAATCCAGACAGATGATATTAAGCTTCATTAGATGTTGAGTCCTGAAATAAAGCGTATGAAAATTGAATTAAAATATACTGAAAATTTACAAAAAGACGCTTTGGAAAAAAACGTACCACTCCTTGTCTCCTCAGCAAAGAAGCGTACATCAAAGTCAACATCCAACTGAAGTTTATTCACTAGCGGCTTGATGTCAGAAACAAGAACACTAAAATGAGGGTACAATTTAATAAATCCATGCAAATTTTAGCTAACTATTAACATAAATAAACCAATATTTACAAAATCTTAACATACGCAGGACTGACGACTTTTCCTATTCTTAAAAGACTCTTGGCTACGTTGAACCTCACGTTCGGAACATTGTCATCACAGAGCTAAATTATCTTTTATAATTGGAAGTAGCTAAGTCAGATAAAGATAATATATTTCTAATATTTAAAAAGCAGTTTGATAGTAAGGAAACTAATCACATACCTCCTTAATAATGGGCAAAATCTCTTTGAGAGTTTGGTCAGAACCTAGGGCCTCACTTAATGTATTCAGACAAAATAAGCACGTCATGCGATGTAGATAATTGGAGTCCTGATCACACTATATTAACATCAAATGTAGAAAATGAAGCAATAGTAAATTTACAAGCCTTAGCCAACTGCTGTGTTTTGGGCACCAGATTCTTACTAGCCCATTCTCCTCCAAATTTCTGTGTTAGTTCTTTTAAAATCCCAGTAGCAGCCTCACGAATTGCGTAAACTAAAATTAATAACAAATTATAACCAATCTAACAGTCTAAACATTTTTATAACAAAGGATCTATACAAACCGTGGTCTGTCAACCAGTTGAGACAAAGCGGTAGCAATTTCTCGTCAAAGAATTCCTGACCCTAAAGGAATGTTAATATTTGGATAACATTTTTATGAAGAAATATTCATCATTATTTAGTCACTAACCAATTGCGCGGCCAATAAAGGCATGAACTGAACAATAGCAAGGCGTACACGCCATTTGCTGTCCTCAGCTAACTCTACGATAGCGGGAAGAAGTGACTGGGAAAGTTGAGATGCTCCAATCACTTCATTAACCTGCGTGATCATTAATTAAATTCGATAGTTTACCCAATTTTAAGAAATTCTGCTGCTATTTTCAGTATAAGTCAAAATGATGCCAAAATCGTTCCCTAAACCTCCTAAAAACCTTGTTTTTTATAATAATAAGGACTTCATTTAAAATTAACCTTGTCAAGGCTACTTATGATGTTTAGACGAACTTCAGCAGTACTATCTTTCAGAAGTTGCATATAAATTGGCAGTAGAAGATTCACGGTATTATCCTTGCCAACCAAAGGTGCAAGACCCATAATGACACCAGCTAACTCTGTTTTCACATGCTGTAAAAAAATAACAATTACCAATATAGAAGAATATTAAAAACATCACGTACTTGATTAGGATCGGTGACCAAATCTTTAACTACTGGAAGAATATTATTTAAGATAGCGCCCTCTCGTCCAGTTTTCTTCAGATTAGAGCAGAACTCTTAAATACAAATTATTTTTTTTTAAGTTATAAAAGCAGTGTTACTCACGCTGGATCTTTTGGGCTGCAGCTCCTCGAACTTCGCCCTCTGGATCCTTAAGTAAGTTAGTAAACGCGGGAACCAACTCAGTCATAGCCATGTCTTCTCCAACAGCAGCTTGTATCTAGATAACCGTAATTTAAAAATGATTAAACTGTAATCGGTTATAATAAAAGCTTCATGTGTTAGAATGAAATATAAATTTACATCCGTTAATTTCTCAGCAACCATATAACGAACTCTCCAGCTTTTATCGTCAATAAGGTTAGTGAGCACAGGGCGTACCAGCTCACGCCTAGCATCTTCCCCAAGTAATGCAGCCATTGCTACACACCCTTCAACAGCTAAAAGTCGGACAGAATCCTAGAATAATCTTGCATCAATGGACTTTCCATTTACAGCTATTATGTATTATATTAATTACCATTCCAACAGACCTGTTCATCAACTGCAAGATCACAAAACATTCCATGAAGTTCATCTACTAGGAAATCACGCTCAAAGACCTAAAAAAAATAAAGATATATTATTGTAATTTTTAGTATAAAGACTTATTAGGTCATCTAATTTGTTATGTGAATTGGGATATTTGCTTACCCTAGCAAATTCCCCCAGCTTTGCGGCAGCAGCACGACGAACCATTGGAGTATCATCCCTGCACATTGAGCGGAACAAACTACAAAAAAATTCAGTTTTCGAATAAAGAGTTATTTAGCAAATAGATCGTAATAAAGTACTTCCTAAGTTCTGCTTTTACAGCAGGACTAACTCGCGGATAAGCCACACTGAAAAGACCACAAGCAGAAGTGCGGGAAGTGAACCAGTCTCCTAAAATAAGCATATATAACCCTAATTCAAATTAAAACCTAACAAATAAGAGTGCATTGCTAAAAATACGAAGAATGTTAAAACAGTGAAGTAAAACTATAAACCTGTTGCTAAACGCTTCAACATGGGTATAAAGTGCTCTTCAAGAGCAGCTGTACTGTGCTTATCAGCAATCTTTCGTAAACTCTCCACAGCTTTATCCCTTACAACAGTTTCTTCTACTGTAGCGAGATTTTCAAGCGGAGGCAATAAGCAATGAACCCAATCAGGACCCCCCACCTTAAAATCTTTGATTACAAGGTCGGTAATTTTCTAATTAACATTCATATTAGTGAAGCTAAGAATTTACAAGAGGAGTAAAATTTCCAAGCTGCTCAGCTAGAACTAGAAGCACTTCATCCTCATCATAGATGGTATCTGAACAAAATAAAATAATCTAAGGTGTTTAAACGGGCTGGAAACTAGTAAAAGATACCTGTCAGAAATTGAATTAACTCATTTCTAGTCCGCTCCACTCCAAGAGCAAGTGCAATGGTAGATAACTTGCGGATGCTATTTAACCTGAGCTGCACATCCTCATTTCGTAATTCATCAATTAGAACAGCAATAGGGTATAGAGAATCATCACCCTCGTCGTGAACAGCGGCATGAGAAACAACTGCTGTCATTATTTAAAGCTAAAAAAAAATGTTATTGAATCAAATAAGCCAATAACAGTAATGGTGAGTGTACATTCAAATTAAAAACAAGATTTATAAAATCGTAGATTTCACATAATAGCGTAGTTAGTTCATCTAATATATACATTTTAGAACCAACATATAATTCGTAATCATACTAAATCTAGCTGCATAAATATGGCTATATCATAAGACTAATTATTTTGTAGTTATATGACTATCAATTATCTTCTTACACCCATATTTTTTCGGTGAAATGAAAACATTAAGTGTGAATGCTGCGTAACGGACCATTCTAGGTGCCGCTTGCAAGCAAAGCGCGATGCGTATTAAATTTGGATAGAGCGCAAAATACCTCAAAATTAAGTTTGTCTCATTTCATATTAATAGTAGGATTTTTTTAAGGTTACAGTTAGAAGTTTTCTCCGCATTATATATATAATTATTTATATAGTATTATATTTAAAAATTTAGTAAGTTCACACGTACTATACGTGTGTAACGTTGTGGTTGGCCAGTTAACTGTATGCATAGAATTTACTGGCCTATTTTTAATATGCTGATGAGCGTTCACGTGTTATGGTTTCATTTAATACTGGTTAACAATTATTAAGATTTATTAAAACTTCAGATTTTTAAAGATTTTCATACCCAAAGTAATGGAAAGTATAATGGATAATTTTGTTTTCAAAGTTCTAACATTTCAATCTAACACGTTCAAGTTAAAATTCAGAAATTTTGCAGATAGTAACAAATAATATAAGTGCGTTTCTTTTAGGATGTAAATTAGAATCTAATTTTTTAGTTAAATAGTGACTATTTTTAGTATCTTGTGAATGTTTGAGAATTTGCAGTTGTATATCGAAAAACTACCACTGTGCAAATGAATTATTTAATTAATTTAAACATCTTTTTCCCTAAACTATGTAATATGTATATTGAATGTATTTGTTTGACTAATTTTTTATTGGAAACTGGTGAAAATTTTATTATTGTCTAACTTATTTATATCCTTTCTAAGGTTGGCGAGCTAGATGGCGTCTTCTATGGTTTTAATAGGGACGCGAGTGCTTGGATCTGGTTGTAAGTGCCAACATATATATTTACAACTTTAGGAACGAATTACAGATCACTTTTATCACCTCTTTTTTTAGGTAGAAATGTTTAATTTGGTAAATATATTTTAGCGACACGTGTAACATTACGTCGAGTGGCTACCGCAGTAACACCAACTGTCCAGGGAAAACAAGAGAAAACCTCATTTGGAGGTTTAAAAGATAGTGATCGTATATTTACAAATTTGTACGGCAGGCATGACTATCGTTTGAATGGTGCACTAGCTAGAGTCAGTTGTTTAATACTGTGTTTTAAAAGCTACCTTGCCTCATTTGATTATAATTAAAATTTAGGGAGATTGGTATAAGACGAAGGAGATCATTCTGAAGGGTTCAGAGTGGATTCTTAATGAGCTTCGAACATCTGGACTTCGTGGTAGAGGAGGGGCTGGGTTTCCTTCCGGTATGAAGTGGGGATTCATGAACAAACCGTTTGATGGTCGGTGGGTGGATTTAAAATGTTTTTGCCTTAGAACATTGTGAATTTGGAGCTTTCTTTTTTCCAAAGAAGGTATATTACAATTTTAGACCTAAGTACTTGGTTGTCAATGCTGATGAAGGGGAACCAGGAACTTGTAAAGATAGGGAGATCATGAGACACGATCCTCATAAGGTTTTTAATTTTGAAATTGATTGAAAATTGTAGTATATTATATGAATTATACAATTTAACATGTTTTAAGCTTATCGAAGGTTGCCTCATCGGGGGAGTTGCAATGGGTGCACGTGCAGCATATATCTATATACGCGGAGAGTTCTATAATGAAGCTTGTATTCTTCAGGAAGCCATAAATGAAGCATATAAAGTTAGCTTTTGTTTCATGGATATTTATTTTTTGTATAAAAAGCTTCGAATTTCAGGTGGGATATCTGGGGAAGGACTGTCTCGGAACTGGATACAATTTCGATGTATTCGTTCATCGTGGAGCTGGTGCATATATTTGTGGAGAAGAAACGGTGGTTTAAAATTTCACTGATAACGTTGAATGTAGACTCTTTTAGATTTATTTGCTATTTGAAAGCATAATTTAATGGTTGTGTATAGGCTCTTATTGAGTCGCTGGAGGGAAAGCAAGGAAAACCTCGTCTGAAACCACCTTTTCCTGCTGATATTGGTTTATTTGGATGCCCAACTACCGTTACAAATGTTGAAACAGTGGCAGTTGCACCATCGATCTGTCGTCGTGGTGGCGAATGGTTTGCTTCTTTTGGAAGGGAACGTAATCGTGGAACTAAGGTAGTCCAGTTTTTATAAGTATTATGTAATCCTGATTTAATTTTATCAGGAATGAGCAATATTTTGGCAGGTCTCTAAAATCATGTTAAAGTCCAGTATTTACCACGAAAAAAATATGTTACAGCTGTTCTGCATTTCGGGCCATGTAAATACACCATGTACTGTTGAAGAAGAAATGTCTATCCCCCTAAAAGATTTAATAGAGAGACACTGTGGAGGAGTTATTGGAGGATGGAACAACCTTCTTGCCATTATTCCTGGAGGATCATCTGTTCCACTCTTGCCTAAGTTTGTCTTTAGGATGTAAATACTCGACTATTTCATATTTTAGTACTAGCAAAAATTTTGTTGAAGCATTATTTAGACCTCATAACTGTGACGCCATATGTATTTTTTAAATGTTTCTATGCAGATCAGTGTGCGATACTGTATTGATGGATTTTGATGCTCTCGTCGCTGTTCAATCTGGTCTAGGAACTGCAGCTGTTATTGTTATGAACAAACAGGTTTGGATAAAAATCGCATACTTAATAGTTTTCTTTCTACCATTTTTCTATTTCAGTCTGACGTCGTCAAATGTATTGCCCGTTTATCGTTATTCTATAAGCATGAGAGTTGTGGACAGGTATATTATATATGAGCATTGTATTCTACTTTGACTTATTATGTGTTTAAGTGTACTCCTTGCCGAGAAGGATGTAATTGGTTAAACAAAATGATGTGGCGTTTTGTTGATGGAAAGGCTAAGCCAAGTGAAATCGATATGATGTGGGAATTATCTAAACAAATTGAGGGTCATACAATTTGCGCCCTTGGTGATGCTGCTGCATGGCCTGTTCAGGTATATATGGGTTTATAATCACACTTTATGTTTATGTATGCTTTATAGTCATACACGTATATTTTATTTGATACTATTCAAATAATAATTTTTTTGAATACAGGGTTTAATCCGGCATTTTCGTCCTGAGCTGGAGCGTCGCATGGCTGAGTTTCATAAACAAGTTCTTAAAGAAAAAGGATTACAAAATATGAATATCTCTACATAGGCAATTCTTATGTTTAGTATTAGAAATTCTCTTTTCGTACCGTTTACTCTCTATTTTTTCAGATTTGAAAAGAGATAAACCTAGACTTTCTATGAATATGGATATTTACCAGTGTTCAGGAAAACTTGAACGTATATTTAATGGTGACTAAATTTTAGTAAAATACTTGCAGTATAGAAAACTTCAAAGTTCTAGCGTGTAAATTTACATAAATTTATTTTATGTAGTTTTCAGTGAAATAAAACCTTGTATAAACCATATTTTCCGTAATTTTGGTATTTTCAATGCTAATCGTATTTTTAATGTTAATTCTTTTCTCCATTATATCCCTTCAAGTTGCTTATGGTGTTTATATTTACTCATCTTTCGTAGAGCTTTCCCGCTTTTTTTTAGAAAGGATATTCTTAGAATGGACACTTGTAAGTATGTACTATTTTATGAATGACACTAAGTAGCGTTGTTTTTAGGATTTAGAAAATGCGGAGTCTTCAGTCAATCTATGGAGTGTATGCCTTTATTTTTGAAGAATGTCTAGTGAATTTGGTTAGATACGTATACAAATACTGTCCGCTATAGTGGTCATGTGTATGTCTAGCTGTGGATTAAATACTATTATTATTCTTTGCAACGTATATATTAGCTTAGTTGGTATTAAGGTGTACAATTACATTAATCAAACTAACAGATGTTTAACTTCGAATTTGTAAAGACTATTGAAATTTTCTGAAAATGTGGACAGAGTTTGTGACAACTGCTGGCACTGAAATCCTGAGAAAATAATTTGGATTCCAGTTTGAAATTAAGATTTCATGTAATCAAATATTTGGTGCTTCTGTTGTACGCGTGTCTCGGGATGCTGAGAGGAATAGATAAGCATCCATTTTATGGATGTATTTTGTTCCATATGAACTATGACAGATGAAATCGCCATTCTTGGACTATCTACAATGTTAACTCGTAGCAGCCTTACCCATATTGAAAATCTACTAATTTATACACAATTATTAGTACTATCCACAGTGTTTAACGATGTTTTCTTATTTGACAGATAAATTCTATTATGAGTGAGTAGAGAAAAAGGTGTCATGTGGCGATCGATTGCGGACAAACGAAATGCGATGGAAAGCGGGCGCCCTCTGTTCTTCTCTTCTAATTTTTCTTCGGAGTAGGATTCATTGATTATTAACTATTATTCCAACCACCGATTTTATCTCCATTCCTTCTTAGAACTAAATTAGATCACAGAACCTTCCAGACCATTTAGTATAAATCTAGTATGATGCCCATCAAGATTCTTTGGGTTATACGTCTTATGTTGTTTGCTGATTCAGTATTAGGTTCAAGCAATTCATATTGTTTCCCCCAGCATTGCAGTTTTCGCAATCACTTCTTCTGTGTCAATATTATGTATTAATAACTTTATCAACTGTTTATATAATGGCTATTTAACCAAACGGTTGTACTTTACGTCTTTATCTGTAGGCATACTTATTAGTGGGTATTGTTTACACTAATCTTGAGTTTTCTTAAAGACAAAATATCCTTATTATTTATTACTAAAATATGTTTCCATTTAGATTTTTTTTCTCTTGTGTAAATTGAGTTTATATTCAATGCTAACACTTATTTAACAAGGGAATGCGAACTAACCTATGTAAATTTTGATTTTGCATCACTTTCATCACTATTGAGATTATGGATTTCAATCAATATGTTTTCACTAGTTTTGTTATTCTCGACACTTTGATGTAGAGCATTGTTGTGTTGACAAGCGCTACATGTCATTTTCGACTGATATCATTATCACGCCATTTGGATGATAAAATATTAGAATTAAGCTTTAACTAAAAGATTAATTGAATGTATCTATTTGTTTTCCATTACAATTATTCTTGCATTTCTTATTTCGTGCCGTAATTTGACCTTATCATATTTAATTGCATTTTTCGAGTTAATCATTTTTATTGTGAGGAGATATTATCCACAATTAAGTTTCTTATAAACATTCAATATTTTTGCAGATTACAAGACAGAAATGTTGGCGTGATGGGACAGGGAGGTGGGGATGATCCTGATGTAGAAACAAGGTCGGCACCTGGTGATCTAGGAGCACCACCGCGTGTTTCAAGAACCAAAGGGTGAATTAATTATGAGAAATTGAATAATTGACATATTCATTCGTTTCTTTTAAAGATTTAATGAGTCTGACTCTTCTTTAACTTCAATAGAAGAGACTTAGAATTGTTCAGTTTATTTATTATAAACAAAATATGCATTTTATATAAATTTTTGGTAAAAATGCTTGTCTGTTAATTTCATTAGGAACCACAGTCGACAAGCTTCTCAAGGAGTACCGTTACGTCATGTAGAACGTCCAAAAAGAATAAGGGATAGGCAATGGGAGGTATTCGTTAATTCATTAGTTGATTATAGGAGTTAATTTAATTTAATGTATTGTTTTTTATTCTACTTGTTGTATTTTTCACTTATGGCATTGCCAGTTATTGTTGTATAGTAAGTTTCTGATCACTCGTTAATAAAATAGTGTTAAAACACTATTATTTTGGTAAATGAATCTCATGAACAAAAAACAAAAACCCACACACTACCTAATTAACTGAATTTAGCATATTACTTCTCTCATAAATACTTGTGGATTTGAAATATAAGTTGCAGGAGAAGCAAAATGAGATAATTGAGAAGGAGATGAGTGTTTTGGTGCAAGAGTCACAGTGTGGAATTGGAAAATGGAGATAAGTAGCTTAAAGTCATAAGACTGAAAATAGGTTTTGCATATCAAGAGCAAAATAGTCTAAATTCGTGTTATATCAGCACTTTTCCATTATCTATATGAAATTCCATTTGATTTATAATTATAAATTATGCTATAAGATGCTTTTCTTGTTTCATTTTTTTAATAAATTGTTATTATGTAGACCTTAGATTATTAATTTTATTTCAGGCCCTCGTGGCTATCATTTCTAGGATCACGTAAATGGATGTTGATCTTGTTATGTTGGTACTGCATGGTACAAGGTCTGGTTGTAAATGGCCTCGTTCCATCAGCAATATCTTCAATTGAAAGGCGGTATAAGCTGAGCACAAGTACAATGGGACGTATTGTACAGGTATAGTTTAATTATAAATTATTAGTAAAGAGCTAGTGTGCTTAATTACTCGAAGATCTTTTTGATGAAATAAATGGTTTTACGTAATAGATCAGTTTAGTTCTACGATTTTGGATATGTTTTGCTATGCATTCCGGTTTCTTACTTCGGTGGCCGCCACAGTAAACCAGCTGTTTTGGGTGTTGGTCTTTCTCTTATGTCCATAGGTAGTCTTGTATTCTCTACACCACACTTGTTGGCTGATAGCTACTCCGCAAATCAATCTAACAATTCACTTGGATCCTGCATTTTGACTACTAGTAAGTACCGTCTTATCTTTTATTTCCAAATTTTGTATTCAGTTTTTTCTTAATAATTATTGTATTCTTGGTATTTTATCTTTCCCTCTTTGATAAATTATATTCCAGCAAACATCAATGGATCAGATTTTCTTGGTACTTCTCTCAAATCTTCTTGTCCAGCTGAACAACAGAATCAGGTTTCTCGCTTTCTGTACTTTATATATATAGGAGTTTATTAGGTTGTAGCGTTTAGTTTGTAAAGTGAGGTGCATTTATCCATTAAACAATTTTTTTTTAGCAACCGGGCAATTTCCGGTTTGTTTTCCTGTTTTGTATGGCTCATTTTCTTCACGGAATTGGAGCGACACCATTGTTTACTATTGGTGTTTCATATATTGATGAAAATGTAGGGCCAGCTCTCTCCTCTCTGTTTGTAGGTTTGTTTCATTGCACTTCTACTTAGAGTTTCCATTTTTTAAATGATTATGCTATTTAGAGCTGCTGAAATTTATAGGAATCTTCTATTCATTTGGTGTATTTGGTCCAGCTGCCGGATTTCTGACTGCTGGCACGCTCCTTCGGTATCATACTGATTTTTGGCATCTTCCTGCGGAACAGATTTTAAGGTCATATACAATTATGAATAATTTTATCCACTCTAGTTTAATTATTGACTTGTGTTATTTTTAGAGTTAGTGGTGATGAGACTGATCCTTCATGGGTAGGTGCTTGGTGGCTCGGCTTCGTCATGGCTTCTTTTATCGCTCTACTAGCTGTATTTCCTATCATCTGTCTTCCTAAAGTATTACCTGAGTCTCTAAAATGGCATCGGTAAGCTATTCTTGGCTATAAATGTGCCAAACAAAGTTCTACTATTGTAGCACTCGATTACGGGATGCAACTCAATCAGGCCGACGTAGAACACCTGAATGTTGCGGGTTATCTGGTACAAATAAAACGGCAGCTTTAAATAGTGATGCACCTATGCAAGGTGACTATCTAAATATATGTTGCTATTGTCTTTCGATTAAAATGTACAGCGTTTTATTCGCTATATTTTAGAGCAGACTTCTCTTCTTTACTCTTCCATACCAGCCCGTGGTCGTGGTCCTCTATGGTATAAGCTATGGCTCGACGTACGCCATATACCGATAGCAATTTATCGTATTCTCACTAATGCACCATTCATGATCATCACCATAGCCATGGCCATAGATATTGAGTTGTTTTATATTATACTGAAAAATATGACGTAGTATTTCTATAGTTCCGTAAAAAGAAACATTTGTGTATAGTTGTGATTTCAGTACTCCGAATTTTTGTTAGTTTTTATATATAACTTTGTTTATTATAATTAGCATAGTGAGAAAGAAGATTCACAGGATTTACGTAAGGAAATACTTCATAATTGAAATCCTTAACTTGAGAAGTGATTCATAATGGTAGTTATGGCACTAGTCTTTCTACTCTTTGCGTTCTCATTTCTTAATTATATTTTCAAAAAATATCTCGTATCACTTTAGTGTTAATTGTTTGCATCTTAAGGTCTTGTGGTGACTGGTGCGTCCTCATTCATGTCTAAATATCTTGAAAGACAGTTCAATGTAGCACCCAGCAAAGCCAACGTTCTTATTGGTTAGAAACTTATTTTAAAATTTCATCACTTATACCATATATATTTGTTTATTTCAGGTTGTATTATGGTTCCTATGGCGGGTATAGGTTGTATGATATCTGGATACATTGTACAATATTTTCGTCTGAACTGTGTCAAAAAGTTAAAACTGGCTGTTAGTCTTTTGTTTGTATCACTATTGTTGACGCCAATGTATCTTATTTATTGTCCACATGATCCTCTTGTTGGCGTGGATTCCTCGTATCCTGATAGGTGTGTCATTTACTGCAGTTATAATCAAAATGGGAGTAGTATTAAAATTTTGTTTTTATAATCATTTCATCATTCTTATTTCAGCGATGGCAATATTTGGATGGGAAACTTTACAGAAATTGGATCTTCGTTGGTAGGAACTTGTAATGCACATTGTATGTGTAGTGAATCAGAATACCGACCAGTATGTGCAGAATTTACCAATGGGAAGCAGTTATCTTACTACTCACCGTGTTATGCTGGATGTGCACAGCAGTATTCACCCATGAGAAAGGTTAGTCATTTCATTAACTAATTTTACCACCAGTTTTTTTCGTATTTACTAGTACCAAATCCCAAAAATGATCTACTAGTTTTATTGAGTTCAAATACATGTCAAATTGATGTGAAATCAATTTCCTACATCAGGGCAACTGTTATGTCAGGTGTATAACAACTGTTCATGTGTTGCTTCTTCTTCAAATTCACGTGTTCGTCGTGTCAAAAAAGGACTCTGTGAATCAAAATGTACAGGATTACTTGGATTTCTTGTCGTCTTTGCCCCCTTATCGTTCTGTACATTCGCCGTTGGAGTTCCCATTATATCTGTTATTTTAAGGTTAGAGTTTTAATGAGGTATAAAATAGTTGTAAACTTGCATATATTTAGTTATATATGTACTATTTGAATGAATTTAGGACTGTCGATTACAATGAACGATCATTTGCATTGGGCATTCAATGGATTTTGGTGCGTATTATTGGCACTATTCCCGCTCCCGTTTTATTTGGATGGATGTTTGACGTTAGCTGTATAAGGTACCAGTCGGAGCCATGTAATAAGGAGGTACATCTTGTATGATTGCATTAATTCTTTATAAATTGTATACATGAACTTAAATCACAACTTTCAGAGCGGTAATTGTCTTCTTTATTCGAACAAACTTCTAGCCGATTTGTTCCTCACATTTTCAATTATTGGACAGGTATTCACCTCGTATTTGATTTACAATAACTTGATTGAAAGAGAAAAATAGAGAAGTGGAAGAACTTTTTTCCTGCAAATTCCCAGTTCTTATAGGCTTTAGCCATGGTCATTTTGACCTGCGTATTGATGTTTTACGGGGAATCGCTTCAAGATGAGCCACTGCTGGAAATCCCTCTTCGTGAAGTTGAAAACGGTGTCGAAATAGATGAATCAACAAAGACTGACGGACTTCTGGTGACAGCTGCACCATTGTTACAGTAGGATAGTTTTGCATAGTATATTTGATTTATTCAACAGTCTTCAGAGTTAGAAGACCAGGAGATGCCCATAAATTACTACAAACGCGTATTAATTCATATCTTTCAGTATTTTCTAGTTTTTTTTATACGGATAGCTTCTCCTGAATCCCAGTAAGCCTGTTTCCTGTTTGTGAGGCATATTTCAATTTATAGCACTTTTTATCAATTATTAGATTTCCGTTAGACTTGAATCATACCGTGTGGCTTCATTGACAGTCCAACTATTCCGGTGTCTTTTGTACTTGTCAAACTATCAAGACGCGCTATACCCGGTGTTCCACCTAGATTTCTAGTTTCAGTTATGCTCATGTCTCTCATGTAACCTATTTTACTACTATTCGAGGTGACTACTTATTTATACCGTTTGATTCATTTCATAGCCCATAAAATCCCTTGGAATTATGGTAATTCTGTTGTCCAAGCCACATTCAAGTTTTTTTAGATTTTTATTATTTTTTAGTCTTGTGTGGTACGAGAAATTACTAAGCATATTCACAATCTTATTTGTTGCTTTAAGTTCAGAATACTGGTAATAAGAATATTTTAAGGTAACTAGTTCCTTTCCTTTCTAACACGCTGTTTTGTTTTTCCAAGATGGTGATAAATCTTTTTGCTGCAGCTTTGATATGGGAAAACGAACAATTATCTAGAAGTCCAAGTCTATGTAAAATGTTTGTGAGTCTTCAGAAATGATGTTATTGGTACATTATGAGAAATTCACTATATATTTATGTAATGTACTAGTGTTTGAATGACTCTTTTACCTACTTTACTTCCTGTAGTCACTTTTTGTTAAACATTTTTTTTAACACAGGAGAATCAATAACAGAAAGCTGTCAAAAGAATAACCAGGCTCAACAAGTATCATTTGGGAATCAGATCAACCAAAAAAAATGCTAATAGGACGGCAGACTATTCATTATCCATTTCTCCGTGGTTATCATCTAGAAAAAAACAATTCAATCCAACTCAAAGTGAGACACTAACCTTCAATCTTTTAAATGACACTATAACCACACCTGATTCATGATGTCCATTGCCTTGACCTCCCATCATCCGGTGTAAATTTGCTATGCCTTCCTCACTCATCTCCAAGCCTTCCATATTATCTATCTAAAAATATCTTTATTATTTTTGAATTCAGGGGAAACTCCATGGGTTAACCAAAAGCCATCTAAAACTAATTACATTTTCTGAAGTAAACCATCGACTATCATGTTGTATACCATTACCACCACTCATTTCTTCATCAACATCTTCATCTGGAAGGTATAAAATCACATTAACATAAGCTTTGATAATTTAAAAATGGTATTTTGGAATAAAAAGATAGTTAATTTACCTGAAAAATCATCATTATCATCAGGATTCAATTCTTGACAGGCACACATCTCCGTATATATTTGTGATACTAGAAAAAAAAAATCAGATAAAGCAAAAATAAACAACATAAATACTCACAAACGCTACTATCAGCGGGAATAAACCGCACAATAACGCTCTTCGGTTCTTCATCATCATCATCGTCATCTACATCTCCATTATTTAACTCATCCTCAGCTAAATTCAAATCTGCAAACAATTTCACATAAATACCAACATACACTTCGAACTTATGGTACACCTCTTAAATTCCTCTCCTCCATAGCCGTATAAAGAGGGATTTCGGAACGTCTGCGCTGCCCTGAAATGAGCACATGGTTCAAAGAATAGTGCAACATCTCAGAGCGCGCAGACAATTGTATGATAAAGCACAAAACCTAACCCGTCTTTGACGCATCAATAAGTAGGAAAATACATTCTTGAGGGAATGCGCTTACGTCCGTAGATACCGCGTGAAGAATAATAGAAGGATATGTGACAGTAAATCCCTTCTGGGTTGAACGAGATATCCAAGTCACTTCTCTGTAGAATTCAACTCTACTGATTATGGCAATTAACTACTCGAGTATTGATATTAATCACTAATCAAATCTACTCATACTGACCTCTCCGCAATACATAGCATCCCTTCCCCCAAACACTGGTTATCGAAATAAGCCTGAACTTGGGGCTGAGCCAACCTTACACCTTCTGTTGGTTCGGAAACTTCACATAGCACTATCATCTAGTAAAAAATAGATCAAATATATAATACCACCAAAACCAAAAATGACTAAATAACCAATGGCATACCGATGAGGAGAATTAAGTCCTGTGAACTAATTTATACCTAATTATTTAATATAACAAAACATTTAAGGCAACAATTTAAAACATTTCAATCTACATTAAATTCAAAATATTTACTAGTCTTTTATCAGGTAAATTATCAAGTTTTAAACGTGCCGTCAATAGCGTTTGTGTAGAATACCAGTCAACACGGAACTTTAGGTTTTCAATACATTCAATGGCATCATCTACAGCATCGAGCCAATTACCATTAGGAAACTGCTTCATTACAAATTCAACTATAATATGTATAGTATCGACAGTTAACTTTGGTAAATGATTAAGATGGGGTAGTAATAGGTACGCAGTACTATTGTCGTCGTTTATAATGGCCTGTTGGCATATTTCTAATAACGAACTGCTGCATTTATTGAGAAGAGAAGTGTCCAGTAGTTGAGAACCACCTATGGCCAGAAATACACATACAAATCTATAGATGACAAGATAAACCTAAAATTATATCAAAATAATATACACATAGCACGACATTAAAGACGCATTAATAAATAACGCCAAACCTCAGAATCTATAGCCACATCCTGTTCTCTAGCTTCCCCCCAGAATTCTATTATGTAACAGGCAGTATCCTTTACGGCTTTTGCTAATATTGTAGCTTTATCATCATCAAGAAAGTCTGCATCATCAACACACCGAATACAAACCTGCAAAAGGAATATTTTAGCTTAACAGGGCTATTAGACATTGAATTCTAGTTCATTTATCAATTAGTCATTTTTTGGTTACTAAAAAATAACATGTTGTTTCTTAATCATTACTCATCATTTTTATACATACTATTTAAAAAATCTATAGTCATACTTCGCCTATTGCACAATACGTTATGAGATCTTTTATTTCTATTCTATCAGGAGTGTCTAGACATATCCTTATCTGCATAGTATTCAAATGTGCTATAAGACATAGCAATGTTGGGTCAGGCTCGAACCAACTCGTCCCGACTACCTAGAATTAAAATCAGTTCCAGAAAAAATATTTTCCATAATTAAAATAACATGGAAATTACCTCGACAGCTTCCCTCACAATTTCAAATGTGGATCTCATAAGATCTTCGCTTATGTACTGAGGCTTATTTTGTAATATTCGCTTGACTATTAGGTATATATTTGTTGACCACTTCCGATGAACTGTTACTGGTTCTAAATAATGATCGTTGCAATAACAAATGAACATGACACTTGCAAAATTCCAAACTTTTTTTAGTTTTATGAAAGATTATGTCATAAGCCATGAAAATGCTTACAGTCAGGAACGAAATTATTTAGTATTAAATACTATTTCCATAAACACCATTTACCACAAATTTGTCCGAATTTCTGCAGAAATTCCAAGTATTGTACGATCCCATTCATTAAAACAACCGATGGCAGACTCTCTTTTTCTTTAAGAATGTATGAGGAAAGAACATCGAGGATACCAACGACATATTCCGGAGAAAGGTCATCCTTTTAATCATGTTTTGAAAATAAATGAAATATAGAATAGGAAATACTTCTTAGTGTTACTTCGCCTTTATAAAAATCATATGGCAAATAAATACTTTTCTTGCATCAGAAACAAATCTTATGTGAATAATTGTTGATATATATATATCGTACCTGCTCGCTCTGTGGGTCTTGCCCATCTTGGCCGTAAATTATTCCTTTNACCATTTATTCACTTCTTCGACAGCCTTGTCTGACTTTTTATCACCCTAAATAAAGTTAGAAAATCACAAGTATTTTTAGAAATGGTGACAATAATATATAATTCAAATTACCTTCTCAATAACAACTAGAGCCTCTTTCAAATTCTTCATCACATCGGCCGGCGATGTGTGAGATTTACCGAAGATGGGTAGAGGCATACCTTATAAGGATTTCTAACACTCATGACACGTGAAGATATGGGAAAAAGAAACATGGTAATTAGAATGCTAAATTTAAAACATGCAATTTCATCGTCAATTATATAAATTGCCTTTTAATGATATTCGTACTGAATACACGGTAAAATAACAAACCTGAATCTAATCTACATATCCCGAATTCTGGTAGCTTAGCAATACTGGTCGGAGTTTGAAAAAATTGTAACTAAACAAGCGGGAAAGTTAAGAACAATAAAGAAGAACTATTCAAAAGAATCACAATAAACAAGTCCCGCCCTTTGTTGGCTATGTGCCATAATCAATTGGCTTTGCCGGTTTGGCATATAGAGACTCAAAAAAAATGCTAGGCGCAAAAGAATTAAACAGATTTGACCAATCATAGTTTAGGACGACATGTCTAATATTTATTTTCTTTAAAATTTTTGCAATGCTTAGGATTAGTAATGTTGAAAGATTAATTTCATTTTCTAGCTTGAGTTCGGAAATGTTACAGTAAGCTTCTATGGTGGTAACGAATATTTCCTTAAACATAAAGCAGTTTTAAACTTCATTAGCAAATTGAGTTATTCTCGTACTGTAATTGGTATATCCCCTGTAGTAATTAGGTTGGGAGAGTCAAGCGTTAGACTTAAATGATAATGGTGTTTCCCAAATATTTAAAACATTTCAGAGCTATTACAATAATTAATTTTATATTAATAGTATAATTATATTTAACGTTTGCATAACTTTGAGCTTCATGATTTAGTGGACTACTTCGAACAGAATTTTAAAATGGTTTGATAGGTATTGTCACCTGAACAATAATTTCATTTTTAGATATTCATCAATTAATTGGTAGTATTCCATATCTGTTAATATATCTTTCTTGACGTATTAATATTTTTACTAAACAATTTAAGATGTATTTGAATGCAGTTCATACTGCATGGGTTGTTCTATACGTGGAAGTGGGAATATAGTTGCATAGTTAAGAGAAGTGGTATTTGATTAGTGTTGTGACCTAACTAAGTGACTTCTCTTTTTCACAACTTATTCATTGTTAAATACTATTCACAGCGATGCTAACAATTGTAAATGTAGTATGAGTATGTAATTAATTAAGCAATTAAAGTTGATATATATCATTATTCAATGAATTTTGACGCGATTTTATATCGTATATTGAATTCTTTTATATATCGTTATTTGTATATTCGTTTTTCATGTAAAGAATGATTGGTAGTTTTTTTTAAAGGCGAAAATGTTTATTATGTAATTTTCAATGAAGGATTGAAGATCGTTCATTCCTCTAGTAATTTAACAAATGAAGCGCTCTACTTCAATACAGTTGTTATCTGTCTATAGCCAGAATGAAATTGCATGTTTTAAATTTAGCATTCTAATTACCATGTTTCTTTTTCCCATATCTTCACGTGTCATGAGTGTTAGAAATCCTTATAAGGTATGCCTCTACCCATCTTCGGTAAATCTCACAAATCGCCGGCCGATGTGGTGAAGAATTTGAAAGAGGCTCTAGTTGTTATCGAGAAGGTAATTTGAATTATATATTATTGTTACCATTTCTAAAAATACTTGTGATTTTCTAACTTTATTTAGGGTGATAAAAAGTCAGACAAGGCTGTCGAAGAAGTGAATAAATGGTNAAAGGAATAATTTACGGCCAAGATGGGCAAGACCCACAGAGCGAGCAGGTACGATATATATATATCAACAATTATTCACATAAGATTCCTACCGTTAGTACAATATCGACTTATTACTTCTTTTGTGAAACATTTTATGAATATTTATTACAATAGTCCGCTTTTTAGTTGTTTCTTTACTTACTTTATTTTGGCATAATTTGTATGAACACCTAGTAATAAATGTAAGATGACACAATCGTATGTCAACTAAATGAAATATGGAAAACAACTGTTAGAAAAGGCGGAACTGAATATTATATTTTGCTGAAATCCGCTGAAAATTTGTGAACTAATTCTTATTTTCAAAAAATGTCTTTAATTTAAGTCATTCAACGTATATATTTTACATGTTTGTGTCAGGTCGCTCAATTGGCTCAAGAAACATACAATGCCAATGTCTTGCCGATGCTGATCAGGAATCTAGTGAAATTGGATTTTGAAAGCAAAAAGGTAGTAAATAATGGGGGTGGTAATTACTATGTTATCAATAAATTTAACAGTAAAACAAGAAAAAAAAATTCTAATAATCATAATAGGAGTGTATTTTTCAGGATGTTGCGCAAATTTTTAATAACTTGTTACGTCGCCAAATTGGTACCCGTTCTCCAACAGTTGAATATTTAGGGGCGCGACCGGAAATTCTTATTGTACTTGTTAATGGGTTCGTGGTTTGCATTAACATAATTCCATACATAATATTCATATAAATATTTATCATATCAATTTCTTTGAAGGTATGATAACGGAGATATTGCGGTTACATGTGGATCAATGTTACGCGAGTGCATCCGGCATGATCACCTCGCTAAGGTTTTTAGGATTATTTTGTTTTTAATATGAAGTATGTAGTTCTGCTATTTTAGAGAATTTTAATACTACATAAGAAAGAAAGAATGAAGTTTTGCCGTTTTTAATGTCTTTTTCTAGATTCTGCTACAGCATGAATCGTTCTACAAATTTTTCCAATATGTTGAGATGTCATCTTTTGATATTGCTTCTGATGCGTTTTCTACTTTCAAGGTATATATTTAGATGAAATCCAAGCACTTATGATGTATTGCAGCATTTCTTAATATAGTTTTTTTATTTTATAAGATGTGTTTCTGATGTAAGAAAAGTATTTATTTACCATGCGATTATTATAAAGGCAAAATAACACTAAGAAGTGTTTCCTATTCTATATTTCATTTATTTTCAAAGCAGAAAGCGTCGTAATAATAATCGAATTTAATTCTAATTGAATTTAGAGACAACGTTTAAGAAAGTCTAACATAATATAACGCATATTTATAAATGAATCAGGTTAATATTGTTTTATTTTCTGGCAAATATTAATGAGGAAATTATCAGTTAAGTGCCGTATTTAATAGCGTTATTTCTTATTTAAGTGTCACGGTTTGGCTAGTTGTATATTACGGGTTTAGGTGTCTTTAACCAAGCTATTTTAGGATCTGGTTACTAAACATAAAACACTTTGTGCGGAATACTTGGATGCCAATTACGATAAATTTTTCGGTGAATATCAAAAATTGTTGAACTCCGAAAACTATGTTACTAGGCGACAATCGCTCAAGGTACTTTATTTATTGATTAAATTTTCTTTACGTAATACTATCATATAGTATGTTCATTAGATACTCAGAACTGACTCTAGGATCTATGACTTATTATTTCAGGTTTTCTTGATAGCATGAAATGCAAATAATTATTTTTCCAGTTGCTAGGTGAATTGTTACTGGATCGCCATAATTTCAACGTAATGACCAAGTATATATCGAATCCAGAAAATTTGAAGCTAATGATGGAACTTCTTAGAGAAAAAAGTCGTAGTATCCAATTTGAAGCATTTCATGTTTTCAAAGTAAGCATTGATTTTTGATATAGTTCTCAAAAATAAGTAGCTGTCAAGTATTCTTTATTAAGCTGTTGTAGGTATTTGTGGCCAACCCCAATAAACCACGTCCCATTGCTGACATTCTTCTTCGGAACAGAGAAAAATTGGTTAGAGATCACATTAAATATTATTTGAACGAACAGGTGTAATACAATTGCCTATGTTTTTTTTGCGACCGCTATTTACATGTTCTAGCGACGATCTACAAAGAATTGTCATCATTAAATCAATTAATAAAAAATGTTTCAGGTTGATTTCCTTGCTCAGTTTCATAATGAGCGTACAGATGATGAACAGTTTAACGACGAGAAGGCTTACTTGATTAAACAAATTCAGGAAATGAAATCGTAAGACCCGCTACTACTGTGATAATTTTTTGTACACTTATAATCAACTTTCATTATGTTTATGAACTACACTAACAGTCCGGCCCTACGTGTAGATTCATGGACTAGTTATAAGTTGTTTGTAGAATACGGTTTCACCCGAGTATTTTTGTCAAAACTTCCCTTGTATGATATTAAAGCCTAGTTCCTCATCCAATCACTTCATAACCCGATTATTTGTTTTGAACTAGGATAGCCGACTTGTGTCAGATATCATTTATTAGGCTAATCAATTCTCCAGTAGTTGACGTATATGAAGTAGACATACGCATTACCACTTACAAAGAAAATTATTGTCGAAACCTGTGGAGTTGCCTCAAATCTTTCGAATCACTGTGAGTACGGAGAGATTAGATCTACGGTTGATTGCCTTTTATCGATGTATTATGAACCAACAGTAGTATCACATCCACTCCGCTTGTGTAAAATTCTACGGTTATAAATAAATAATTTATTAATTCTAAAACATGAAGATGTTAAATCTTGTGGATAAGTAACTTTTCAAATTCTACTTGAGATATCAGAACAGATCGAAATCAATGGTCAAGTGAAATTACTGGACTTATCTGTGCTTTCGAATGAAAGCACAAGTGTATAAACACTGCAAAACAAATGAGCATATGGGCACCAAAACAACTTATCGTAAATTAGAGAATAAATTTGTCCTGTGGGTGTTTAATGTTCGAAGTCTACACCAAAACCAATACCGCCCCTGGGTGCTTTGCCAAGAAGTTCCAGCTGTGAGTCGATCATCTACATAATATATTTATCATCCAATAAACAAGTTGTAGAAAAAAACTAATAAAGTATATATAGTAGGAGAATTTACCTGCACAAGTTCCTGAGGAGTTGGTATGCGTCCACTTTCTAGTTTGCTCCATAAGAGTTCACTATCGAGATAAATTTCAAATGCTCCGGTAGACATCAGTGTGCTTTCAATCATATTTGTCAACAGGAATAGCATCATGCAAGCAGAAAGCTAAAAAGAAATACAATTTTCAGAATACAAAAGAATACCGTTTCCTCGAAGCATAGTTATACTTTGTTTCCTTGAGCCCACTGAAGAATAGCGGGATGTCCAAATCCAAGAGCTGCTAGTGGATTTGATCCAGTCACTACTACTACAATAGCAATCATTTTAGCAATACTAATTACCTGAAAATAAATCATTTGAAAAAAAATTACTAGTTATAAATTACAAGAAAAATCTAATATAAATATAAAAACATCTTACTTGAGCTAGATAAGCTTTCCAAGGCGCAGGTGGATAGTTGGAACCATCAATAAGCATATCAGGATACTTTTCGCGAATAAATTGAGAGAATTGATCGAAAGCTTGCCTATATCCGCAAGAGACGCTGAATAATAAAGCAAAAATCTAACGAATTACATAGATAAGCCTTATTTTCGAACATTAAATATATACAAAAATAACGCAATGAATCATCATACAACTAACCAATACATGAAACGAATAGCGGGAAGATTTTTCCCAGTAAATCCTTTTGGTTTTATGTTTGTAAAGTGGGATTGTTCTCGTAATTCAATATCCTCACCATCAAAACCTTGACTAAAATCATTCTTAAATACAAAATGAATAAATTCAAAGTAAATTTAGAAAGACCACCTCAACACTTCTTGATCATCCCCAAATTCTTTTTGAAAGTCATCAGTATCGTGCTCCTTTTCATAGTGACCTAGAACGATATTTTTAAATTCTATATAAAAATTAGAAAAGAAATAGCAACAAAATAAATTTATAAAAATGAGATTAGGCTACTATTTAATCAAACTGGTCATAGTCGTCCACTAGATCTTGGTAGAAATACAGTTAAAACACGAAAAAAAGATTTCGAATTACCATTTATGAAAACATTTCTCATAGAAATGAGAAAAACAGCTCCAAGAAAGAAATATCCGATTTTACCCGTCATGTGTCTGAACAAAAATTTAAGTGGTAGATATAGTGCAATTAGTAAAGATAAGCATATACATCAAAACAGTGTTATATATATATATATCTTCTTTCATCAGGAAAAGAGGGTAACAATTTTTAAATAATGCAATGTCACAAATCACTATATATAATGCGTAAAACGATATGTAAAAATTAATTCCATTACCAATAATAACTATTAGGATATGCATTTAAAATAGAGATGATTAGTTTATGATATAAAAAACCTTCCAAGAGAAATCTGCAACATGAGAAGAGGTAATTACTTATAAATTATTAGAGCAAGTACTTATAGAAGGATTTTTACGGATAATCCGACTATAAACTATTATTGGTCTAGATATAAAACGTATCTAGATATAAGCACTAACAGTACAATAACATTCAATTTTTTTTTAAATATTTAACCTTATATTATCTGATTCTTATTCTAAATGACAATATAGTACATTCAAAGAATATCAAGAGAACAGGCAAAAATCTTTATTTTGTTTATAATTGTACTAGTTATGCCAAATAACTGTAATTCCCTAACGCAATGTGCATTTATATTTGTATGCACCATTATGCTGGTGTACTATCCTTCAGTGTAATATAAGGCTGGCGAAATTTATTTCAATGATTAAGTTTCGCACTTCTATTATTTGTCGGAAATAACTGAAGTATAGCGGATTTGTTAGCGCAATCTTGTGTTTGTCCGAATGAACACATCCATTAGAATCTATAATTCCATAAATAATATAATGTACTATGGAAGTTACTCACTGATTCTTATTCCTAGGGCAGATTTCCGCAGTGTGCTACTATACAATTTACTAAGCTATATGGTTTTGATTAAGATTGGTTGTTCAATTTATAGCCTAAGTAATGCCTGTTACTTATATTTTTTATTCGGTATATACATAATTTTTTAAACATTCTTATATTCTAGATATTTGTACCACTTGCATTATACTTGTTTATGGAAGTTTTGCTAGTAGAAAAAATATTTTGAAAACTTGCCAAATACTACCAATATTAATATAAATAACAGTTTAATTATGTGATTTATCGAGATTAATTATTTATATTTTTGTTAGTATTATGAGCGCAATTATGAAGTCTGGTTTTATCATGAGTTTGTATTTTGCAGTACAAAATTCATTATTTATTTTTATAAAATGCGTGTGAGATTTTCTTTTGAACAGTATTAAATGAAAATGTAGTCAGAAGTAATCAAGTACATTTAATTTTTTTTAGTATAATAGCGTTTATTTTTTAAACATATTTACTAAAGACTTTTTATAGGATGTCAAGTCCATCACGACAGATTAAATGTGTCGTGGTTGGTGATGGAACAGTGGGGAAGACCTGCATGCTTATCTCATATACTACCGATTCTTTTCCCGTACAATATGTCCCAACAGTGTGCGTATTTTTTATTCTTAACATAAAAGGCTGGTGAGATTAATTAATGGTTTTGTAAAGTAATAAGAACGCAGTAGATTGAAGTTAGGAACATTAGAATGTCTCATGAATATGCAATAATTGATCAGGGTTTAAATTAACCTATAAATATATTTAAAACATATACCTATAAAGTAGTTTAACAATTATTTAAGTGTATTATATTAGGAACTTTAAGATTTGCATAAATATTAAAGATCGCTTATAATATTCAATACCTAATCGTGTCGAGAGTGATATGGGAGTGTATTTTGATCAGTTAATTGTTGAGTTATAAATATCATAACAAACATTTTATTGACTTTCATTTTAGTTTCGATAATTATTCTGCCCAAATGACGCTGGATAATCATACAGTAAATCTTGGCCTCTGGGACACAGCTGGGCAGGTTTGTATTCGCAACATATTACTTTTCTCTTGTTATTGATATGTTGTTGTGACTGTTTTAGGAAGACTATGACCGTTTGCGCCCACTAAGCTATCCACAAACCGATGTTTTTGTTCTTTGCTTTAGCGTCGTTTCGCCGGTTTCATTTGATAATGTAGCGACTAAGTGGATTCCTGAAATTAGGCAGCATTGTCCTGATGCACCGATTCTTCTTGTCGGTACGTATTTTATTTATTTATTTTCGTGTATGAACAATATTGCAATATTTAGAAGTTTTAGGGACTAAACTAGATTTACGGGATGATACCTCTCCTCAGCGAATAGGCATAGGGGATGATCGACCACCTATCACCAAAAGCCAAGGACAAAAGTGTGCACAAAAAATCAAGGCTGTTAAATATCTGGAGTGTTCTGCTTTGACCCAGCAAGGTTTAAAGCAAGTAAGTAATTTATATAACATCATTTTACAGATAATTAATCAACTTATCATATTGTAATATTTGTAAAATATATTTTTACACGTAATTTATATCCATTTAGGTATTTGAAGATGCTGTTCGCGCAGTGATCAGCCCAAAACCTCTAAAGAAAAAGAAGGCTTGTTCTATTCTTTAAATTATGGCATTATTTGAAGCTGGATTTATTTTCCTAATACCAATGTCAACTTAGTCACTTTCCGATTAGTTGTTTTTTTAATCTTAGTTTAACCCTGTTAAAACTAGCATAATAGTTACTTTCCGCCATTATTAATTAGATTTTTGTATTTAATAGTTTATTTCAGCAAGAATCAAATTCTGTGAATAATTATGACATTTTAATTATTTCCCTATAATTTTTATTGTTCATTCTATCACGAAATATTGTAATTTTAGGATTGGCACTAATATAAAACACGGTGCCATATAGGGCAGTTTTAATTATTAATAGAATCTCCATGATTTACTTGCTATATGTAATTTCCATCTTTTTGTTTAACATTCAAGCCGTTGGCCTTAAAATGATTTATTTAGCCAAATTTGTACCTTACTTAGTGTGCATTATAAGATGTATTGTACACTTTATGTCGAATATCAGAGTGTTCAGTTGAATTGATCAGTTGTTTCATTAGGAGCAAATTGTGATGTTATTATACTGTTTGTGTAAAACTTCCAACATGATTGTTTTGTATTACTAGTTTAGACTATCATAGCCATTACATGGATGGGGTTTTAGTTAATAACAGTGAAAGTAGTATTAACTGTCACAATTAAAAAATATAGAGCTACGTAGGTATTTGTTACATCAAATAAATAGGGAAAAATATTAAGTTAACAAGCATTGTATAGGTTAATTTTATAGCTGTGGATCGTAGGACGAAACTGGTATAACTAAGATGTTTTTGCTGGGCACTTTTCTGTCTCAAGAAAAGGCGCCTTATATAGATGACGGATAGCATTACGCCTCTCTCCGTTGCAGATTGAGATTCCCATCAGTGCAAAGTATGAGTGCAACCATTTAGAAAGAAACTACAAACGGGTAGTACGTTATTCAATTGTTAGTATTCATGGTGCATATTCTAGCTTTTATATTCCCGGTAAAGAAAGTTTTCATAGCTTTTTCTGAGTTTTTCCCCCACTTTGTTCTCAATTTCTAATCATCTCAACCTTTGTTCTTCTCGTGCATGTTACAGCCACTCACAAACGAGCAACTCTTTGTTTCATATCCTGATCTGCGGTTCATTTACATTTTCGAACAAGAAATGCTACGCATAGTCCAGTTTAACTTACAAAATTTTTTTAAAAGATTCAAATAAAGTATTTACACATTAGTTTTCTTGTTCTCTCAGCTTCAGTATGAAAAAGTCCTAGTAATTTCTGATTTTTGCTCGCCATTTCAAAAATATTTGCATATCGATAACTAACAGTCAGTGGATAAAAACTTTATAAAAAACTATACGTGTCCATAATTGCCATTTCCTACCTAGAAATAGTAAACTAATTGTAAATAGTTGTAATACAGTTTTAATTAAAGCCGGATAGGCTAATGTGACTGGTTTTCGTTTCACGTGAATCCTCTGCTAATGCATTACTGGTAGATGCTTTGTGGTAATGTTCATCTTTTAGTTTTTTATCACTCGTCTGTTTAAGTTGAGTCTTCATCGGTAGTTATTTCTAAACTGAAAGTTTGTATTTTAAATAAAATCTTCGAAAATAAGTGTGGGTTAAAAGTGGAAATTGTCCGATACTTAGATGCACTACGCAATTTAAATAACATTCACATATTTATTTGGATAAAGCACCACAAACATAAGCCATGGATTTAGAAAGGTAACTTAACTTTTGTGTTTCCCATGACATTAGTAAGCTAGGTAACAGTAATAACTTGCAATTAAGCTCTGTCTATTATTATAAATTATGCTCCAGATTGATATAATTTCAGATGGATTTAGCTACGCGACTAATTTTATCACCTACAGTCTGTCATATTCTTTCAAATATTATCCTATTTTCTCATATTTAATGTATTGAGTAATTTTAGAAGGAAATAATTCGAACTAGAGAAAACATGAAGGTCAAAAATGATATACTGGCGTACATGTAAAAGGGCATTGCAAATAGCTTTGATACTGAGATAAATCAACTCATCATGATTGCAAAATAGCAGAAGTTATAGAGATTTAATGTCTACTCTTGTGCACGAATATTTTTAATAGAACTGGTTCGTGAAAGATTCCAATCAGCTGGTGACAGAACGTTCAATTGTATGTTAGTAGGATAACTAGTGAAAATGGCAGTTAAGAGAACGATGTTTATTTTAATTCTTCAGCTTTCCACAAAAATCCTAATTTAATTAAATTCTGAGAAATGAGAGAGTTAATGGATTAAAAAGGTAGAATATAAATGTAGATGAATTGTTTTTGTAGAAAAACTCCATCGACTATTAGTTCCCACCTATGTACAAGAATTACATAATGTTTTAGTATTTCTAAACAACGATTTTATTACAATAGAACTGCTTAAAAATATTATAGTTCATATTTAAAGAAAACAAAATTTCGTTTTCCCTCTCACTATGATCCTATATATCTATATTCTATGCACGTCTTCGCATACTGCTGTTTTTTTCAATTTAATATCTCTAAAAATATGTATCACTTAATTTCGCTTATTATCCCACTTTCAAATGAGGTTTTTGTTTTATTCATTCCTATAATAATTATTCATTAGCTAGAAACTAACTGTGCCATTTGTTTCTGTACTAATGAAATTATTTGAAGTAGATACAATGTTTCATAATTTCATTTGGTAATAAATTAATCTTTGCCATATAATAAATTTATGGATATAATTGTTTTCAATTTATATTTGATGGTATAGTTTTTCTACGTCGAAAAACAAGTACAAATTGACCTTTAATCATTTTTACCGTCTAGTCACAGTTGATTTTCAGTTTATCAGTTCCGTATTTAGAAGAGATTACGCATAGAGGTTCTTAGGGTACAGCTTTCATTACTACATTTTGGCTGTAATTTGATTATATTGAAGTGAATCATGAATCAGGTCAGTGTGAGAACCTAAGCTTCATATATATTACAATTTTACTTCCATTTTCTAATGCATGATTAAATATCTAGCACTCATAGGTATTTCTTCAGAGGGAGTTCGACTTCAAATATGGTTTGAAAACGAATCCACCTCGATCGGTTGGTGAAATCTTTGGAAGACAAATAGATGCTGTCAAAACAAGCTATTGTACTAGAAGAGGTGCATACTATTAAGAGATGGATGTTTATTGATTTGCGCAAGAATTTTCCTACTTGTTTAGCTAGCCTAATCTCATAAGTAATGTTAAATTTCGATGTTTTACTAATGTTCTAATGTACGTATTTTGGTTTGCATTCAAGGACTACTTGGAACAATTCAACGTCATATCCCAGTCATTCGTTGGCTACGGAAATACAATTTAAAGGAGAATTTACTTTCTGATCTGATTGCGGGAGCCACTTTAGGCATATATGTTATTCCACAAGGTTTGCAAAATAGTAGTCTTGCTGATGTTATATTATAGAAAGAACTCGAAATTGTATGGTTTACGAATTAAAACTTGTAGAATCAATGCTTTAAATTTATACCATAACCATTTTTGGCTTAATATTATGATAAAAGTCATAGACATTAGTGTAGCGTGCTCACAAGGCTACATGAGCAGAGGACTGCCTGCTCTTCCACTGCTTCTCACAAAGGGAAAATTCTGTAAATGTAGAGGCAAATGTGGAGTCAGTTTCAACTTATAATCTGGCATATATTACATTTCTTTCTCTTTTCGGAGAAATACATTAATTTGCCCAAATACATTTCGCAAGCAGTATGCTTCCGAAGATGTGATACCACTTTAGATACGTAAGTAACATCAAAATCAGTTTGTAAATTTAGAAGTACATTTTAAATGTATAGCAGTTTAGAAGGTAGATAATTAATGATTATAGAGAGAAAAGAATGTTTGGCGACACACAACGTTATTGTTTATTTAAGAGTTTATAGGAATGGCATACTCTGTGCTGGCATCTCTACCTCCTGTTTATGGCCTTTATGCGTCATTCTTCCCTCCACTGCTCTATTTCTGTCTTGGATCATCACGACATGTTTCCCTTGGTTGGTAGTAATATCATATCTATCCACTTTATGAATTGTTTTTAATGTCTTGCTTCTTGATTACTCCATTTCATTTACTAAGTCAAAATATAAAGGTGATGCAATTTTGTTGCCACTTTGATAAGTTTCATAGAATTCTTTTATCAGTACAAAGTTAAGGTGTCAGGTGGTACACAAACTTATTTAATGCTTCAAATGTTAGATTCAGTTCATGAAAACAAATGAAAGTTTATTGTTAAACTCTAGAAAGAAAAATATAGAAGAAATAAGGGTATTTATTTAAGTAGTTTGTTTATTTTTAATTTATCAAATACTAAAACTACTTAATTTAATTTAATCTTTATAGGTGTGTTTTCCCTGACTTCTCTCATGGTAGGTCACGCACGGTTATCTATTTTGCCAGACTTAGCCAATGGGACATCTGTGACTCATTACAAAGGTATTATAAATTATTCCACATACATTAATTTATTAAATTCGTAAATAAAGGAATATAAGGTGAATTACTCAGAACTATTAGTAACAAAGATATATTTATTTTTGTATTAAATAGATTATTTTCTTATAGATATCGATAACCTCGAGCCAGTCGATGTGGTAGTTACCTTAGCCTTTTTTACTGGGATAGTGCAGGTAATCATTTAGGCATACACAATGATAAAATAAGTTTTAGACAGATTTTTGATTAAATAGAGATTTTACTGAGTAATCACTTTAGTACAATAATAATCTAAAACGTACTGTACCAAATACAAAGTTTTAAAAGATTGGTCTTTTCTAAACTTTTATTACATAATCTAAAAAGTTTAGAAGTGAAATTGTAAATAAATTATAGCTTATCATGACATTGTTTCGACTGGATTTCCTCACTTCATTCTTAAGTGATGCCGCAGTTTCTGGTCTCACTTTCGGAGCTGCCTGCCATGCTCTTATCGCTCAGCTTCCTGCTATTTTGGGTATTAAACTACACACACAAGAAGTTCAATTTCTTAAAATATTCTATGTAAGTTTGAGCAATCAAGACATGTCGTTCATCCTGTGAAATCTAAGCAGTATATTTTATAGTCGACATAATGTATTCAGAGTTTAGTCGATTTGGCATCATCACTCGATCAGATCAACCTTGCCACCACCATAGTATCCACTGTCTCAATTTGCACATTAATTACTTCTAAGATTTTAATTGAGCGAAGATGTATGAAACATGGTTGGCCCTTTCCTACAGAACTGCTTGTGGTTGGTTGCATTAATATTGCTCATTTTATTTTGCCAGTCAATTGCTTTGATAGTGGAGTTTTGAACGATATTAGGGAGAATAATGCATATATAAAGCAATAAGTGAAAATTAGTGTTCAATTCAAGTATTTATTATAGACGATTCCTAGTTATCTGCTGCATTAAGTTATATAATACTTTTCTATTTCTGCTGTTTTGTTAGGGTAAAGCTTAGCATCACGCTAAATAAAGATAAAAATAGGAATGAAATTGGATGCCCTAAGAAAAACTTAAGTAAAGAAAATTATCAATTATATTATAAAAAAAATATAGGACTTTAACCAATTGAATAAATTTTTTACTATTTGCATTGGATAATTAACATTCTTTTCCGTTAATAATTGGAACAATTGTTTCCCGATCTATCGACCTCAGTGGGAGGTGGAATGTGAAGGTCATCAATGACGTTCCAGTAGGGTAAATTTTCCAGAATATGTGAAAATTAGTTTTATATAAGGAAAAAAAAAGAAGTGATTTGCTCCAGTTTTATATAATACTTAGAATGCCCACACCAATCCTTCCTCGGTTTGAATTAGCACCATATTTACTGGAAGAGGCGTGTAGTATTGCGATCGTTGCATTCGCTGTTACGGTATCTATGGGTAAACTATTTGCAAAGAAATACCACTATCACATCAACTCCAATCAGGTAACATATTTAAATTCCGTGAATAAAAAAATTTACCAAAATTTAATCATATTACATATATAATCTAGAAATCTTTTTCAGGAACTTCTAGCCTTGGGTACTTCGGGTTGCATTTCCTCCTTTTTTTCCGTCTTCCCGACATCTACATCTCTTTCTAGGACATTAGTAAATGAAAGTAGTGGAGCAAAAACACAGGTATAAACACATTTATTAATAAGGACTCAAATAATAATAAAAAATTATGCGAAATTTAAAACTCATATTTAGACTACGATGTATAATTGTACCTTTTCAGGTGTCTGGTTTGGTGTCTTCCTGTATTATTCTCTCAGTGATACTTTGGTTTGGTCCTCTTCTTATTAAACTACCTATGTGTATTCTCAGTTCTATCGTCATTGTTGTTTTAAGATCTCTGTTGGTAAAAGTAACTGAATTACCCAAGCTATGGAAAATATCAAAAATGGATGTAGTGAGTTATATCAAGACGAAGAAAAACTAATATTAAGAACTATCAAGTCGATATAAGGAATAAACATTCTTAAAATAAAAATAAAAATATTTCTATACAGATTACATGGCTATTAACACTCGTTATAACTCTCTGCTACGATATCATAGAGGGCTTAATTGGAGGAATGGTGGTGGCATTATTTTTGGTAGTTCTCAGAACTCAATGGTTTGTTGATCCCTTTAATACTCAATTTTAATGCAGTCCATTTGATCAAACTTTTTAAAGCAATTTAATAATAATACTAACATCAAAAAATATTAGGAATTTTACTTAGGCCCGAATTTTACATTCTTGGTGAAGTTGGGTCAGAATATCTTGAAATCGATTGCTATTCGAAAGCGAAACCAACGGAAGTTGCCGTAGTAAGATTTGAAGCATCAGTAATTTTCACAAATGCTGAAATATTCCAGGAAAAAATACGAAATGAAGTACAGCGCAATAAAGGGGGTACGTTACTCTCAATATATTTTGGGCAATCTGAACAGCCAATAAGCAGCTTTTATAAATTATTCAAACCTAGAGATAAATGAGGATAAATCACTTTGTAGGATTGGTAACGGAAGGTTACGAAAAAAGTGATATTTCGATTACAATGAAACCTGCATGGCAGGCAATAGTTATTGACTGCAGCATGTGGACATACACTGATTCTATGGGAATGGAGGCTATTAAGGAGGTGATTTTCTACTCTCTATTCTTCACGTATATAACTCCTAATTTTAAGATTACTAAAAGTACGCTAGTAATTCCCCGCTTTTTTTAGTTGAACGAAGATCTTCTCAACCAGTATGTATTATTGCTGTTCGCCCATCTCAAGAGTTAGTTTATAGGAATAAAAGTTGAAAAGTGAACAGTTCAAGTCTAACAGAAGATTACAGCAAGGCATCAGTAACTTTTACCAGAATTTTTCGCATCGGAAATAAAATAACACAAACATTCTAGGTTCTCTACGTATGCAATTCGCACGTGCAGGCATACTTAATTCCATAGGTAAATAATAAACCCACACGTTAGAACAAAAATCAAGTGGATATAATTATTTGTTTTTGTACTTATTTTGCATCAATAGTGTATTTCAGAACTATTGCTATTACCCCGCTTTAGACACGTCTTTCCTCTATTGTAGTATATACAGGGCATTTATTTGTTCGGTTATTTCTAATTTAGGGATATAAATTTATAAATTACAGGCGAAAACCAGTATTATCCGTCTGTTGAAGATGCGCTATCCACAGCAGCCACACTACAACGTGACAGCAATGAATTCTTTAATAACAAATCTCCCATTGTACATAATCCCTAGAAATATATAATACTCAACTATCTTAATATGCTTATAACATATTTTTGCCTAAATGCTCTATTAAGACACTAAATTGCTGCAACAGAACAACTCACGTTAGACCATATTTTTACTGACTTTTTTGTTCTATGTAATAAATCCAGTAAATTACTAAAGGTACAAAGTCAAATAATTAACGGTAATGATGATATGTATACATGGTAACAAACTAGCTTCACTTTTACAAAGGTAAGAAGTAAACAATAGATGTCTTAATAATGTAATAAATATTCGTTGAACGACTTTTCTAGCCATTTGCAAACATCATTTCAATAAATCTATTAAAAACTTATTTTATTCTAGCAATAACACATAGAATAAAAGTTAACTATTCCTATAACAACAAAAAAACCCGTTGAGCTGAACATACCAGCTCTTTGTTATAAACTTTAAAAAAAAAAGAGGGATAAATTGTAGAAATATATGAATATAAAGTTAGCTTATACCCTTACATCCAAACCATATTCTGCTACAATTTTTCTAGTAAGATTATTGATAATACGAAATCTATCTGGCCCCAAATGGATTCCACCATACCATCGAGTCACAACTACCTAAACAATTTAACTTAATAACCAAATACTGAAGATACAGAAAAATTGTAAAGATACCAAGAACTCAGAATATAAAGATGCTGTAATAACCCTCAAACAATAAAAGTGCTTACTACAACATTTTCTGCACCCATTTTATTTAGCAGTTCAAGCATTCTAGAACTGGCTCCAGTTTCCCCATCATCATCACAGTCATGCAGCCTACGATTAAGAAAAAGCATTACCATAATAGATGGAATACATATCCAACGGTAAATCATTAATAAGGTTCCAACAGTTTTAAAAGCTCACTTGTATTCCTTTCCTTTAATAACTTCACGTACTCGCCATGCATACATATTGTGCGTCGCACGAGCAATCTTATTATTTTTTAATAATTCATTCATAACGATTTTAACCTTAAAAATAGCAAAATAAAATGATTTTAAAGAAGTCGGTTTATTCACTTCAATATGTTAGCCGATGAAAAGAATTGAACTAACACAAAATTTAAGAAAATGCGTGATAGTAAGACAAATTCCTTTGAAAAAAACAACATACTTGTTCCTTGCAATTAATTCGAGCTAAGTGAGCTTGAAAGTGACTCTTCCTATCTGTGAATACTTCTCCATGTTTAATTTCAGGAGTGAATAGATCATTAGACTTTAAATCCTTCGTAGCATCACCAACCGATAATGAAGAATCAATAACACTTGCACATTTCTGTACTTCTCTAGGCAAAGTCTAGAATTAACTGATTAAATAAAACATAAACGTTATGGAAATAATGAGGATCATAGTATATAGATAATCACTTCCAGATAATCGGAAACTGCAATAATCCATGTATATAACACTGGCACTCCAATATTTACAGCATATGAATCACTGAGTATATTTTGTATATCTAATCTTTCATGAGTTTTCAGAGAAGGACCACTTAGTTCATAGATGGGAGGTTCCCTAGAATCGGTATTCATTGAAATGTCAACCAGGACCACCAGCATATGAGGAATTTGTAATCGCAAAAAACCTACCCAGATACAGTAGCTACTTTTTCATGGTATTAATAAAAATACATAATTAATACTCAACATAACGTACTCTGATGGATACCGATCAGGTAAAAATATCGATAACTTGATATCTGCACGAAAGCTCAAAGATATCCTATGTTCTCCTTCAATGTGTAAAATATCGGGATAGATTGCTTTAAGGACTTCAAGTTCTTCTTTTTGAGCCACGTTATCACTCATAAACTGGAAATTAAGGTTTTGATAAATTTTCATGCAAAAATAAGTGGTCAGATAATATAAAATTTATATCTTCTCTCTCCTAAACAAAGCATATATAAATACATAAGCGGACGGTCAATTATGAAAACCGTTATCGTAATTGTAGTAGGACATCTCGTCCTTTTAATTGATCAATAAGTGCTTCTGGAATGCTAGTGAAAATATTTTTATGAAGTTGGGCTAGATCTGTTGAAGTAGTTCAGTTTTCAACCCAAGTTAAATCAGTTTCGCAAAGAGTGTATTTATTAATAGGCTTCTCCTGCTTTCCTAGTAAGTTTGTTCCATAGTAAGAATTTATATCAGAAAAGAGTTGTCGTTACTGTTAAGCTATAGATGAGACATTTTCATTTCAAATAAAGCTTTATGCATGTATAAGTTTGATCGAAACATTAACTTGAAAAGCCTATTAAAACCCATATTAATAATTTTTCTTGAAAGTCTAGGATTTTTAGTTTTCCCTTTTGCAAATAAAGAGTGGTGGTAGAAGTGTTAGGGAAGCTTTTTTAGAGGCACTAATAATCTCCTGAGATATATCTCGTGGAACCGTAACAGCAGGAGAAGCTATCGACTAACTTAACTTAATTGTCATTCATAGAAAAAATGGTCACGAAGGATACATTTACTAAGAATTCAAGAATACTACTGTCTTAAATCTTGTAACAGCTCCTCACAATGGTGATATGGTCATGAAAAGGAATAGGATGCACTACATGTAAGGACTTTATTGTAACTTAATCGCTTTTGTTTCTCGAATTGAAATAAGTAATTTATAAATCAAATATTAGCTTGTAAACCATAAGTATTTCACCATTAAAATTACAAGACAATTCTAAAAAATCAGCTGTGCTTAACGCTTTAACTGATAATAACTATTTCTTCATTGTCATTGAAAAGTAAGTGAAAGGATCTCAACATTCGATCACTCCACTCAGTCTACACCTTAGTTTGGCACAAAGCCAACAAAGGGCGGAGTTTATCTAAATTATGTGTTTTAATTTACAGTGTTTTGTTGCTAGCATTCTATAGAAAAACTTCCATTACTGGAGTGTGTATGGTACTTTTATTAAGATTTTAGTTATAATTTATCTCGATTTGTTTATTACATAGCCAGTACTGAAATTCTGTATTCACAAAATATGAATTTATCAGTTATGGCTCCTGCTGCTGATGCTGTAACAGAGCTATCTAAGCTGAACATAAACGGAAATGGTGAAACTAAGAAAAAAATCGCAGGCCGATGCGACATGCAGTTGGGTGATATCACTCATCACAATGTTCTCGTAAGTTAACACTCTAATCTTTGTTCTATTTTTCAACTTTGAGAATTTTTTCTGGTTCCTCTTAAATTCATTAAACTGAATATTGTGACACTGTTGGAACTATATTAAAAAAAATTTTTTTCTTATTATCTACATTTTTTAGATCAGATTACAATATTCTTTGCTACTTATCATTTTGTTTTTCGAAGTAGTTTTATTTTTTTTCAATCTTAGTTTTCAGCAGCTAAAAAGACTGAATGAAGCTGTGTTCCCTGTCACATACAATGATAAGTTCTATACAGAGGTCAGTTTAAAACTTTGTCTAAAAATAATTATTGTATTGGTTAGTGAATAAGTACAAACAGACTTTTTATATAACACACTACATTTGTAAGCCTATAAATAGATAACGAATGTGTGATTTTTAATATAATTATTTGCAGGTGATAACAGCTGGTGAACTAGCTAAACTTGCATATTTCAACGATGTGGTTGTTGGAGCTGTATGCTGTCGAGTAGACAGCTATGAGTTACAACGATCCTTATATATAATGACACTCGGAACTCTAGCACCGTATAGACAGTATGGCTTGTTAAATTTATGCTAAATTGTTTTTTGTATACGAATGAACACATTTTCTAATCAATCTTAGACAAGTATAACACTTTCTATTAAAATGTAAGCTATCATTTTTTAATTTTAAAATTTCAGGTTAGGAATTGGTGATATGCTTCTTCAGCATGTATTTGAATTATGCAAGAGGGACTCAGGACTGGAGAATGTGTTCCTTCATGTCCAGGTTTGTTTTATTCCCATCTAGAATACTATTAAATGCTTAGCTTTTTAGTATTTTAATATACTATAAATAAGAATGTTGACGGTTGTCGTTCTTGGTTTTTTTCTCAGATGTTCCTTCAATATAGTGAACAATTTCCTCTTTAAAGAAGCCTTATATACGTGTATCAGTATCATATATATTCAATCTTGTGCATTATTTGAGGTTTTTTTTTTAAAAAACGGTATGCTCAAAAAGTAGCTCAGATATATGAGAAGCACATTATGAATAGTTCGAGCACTTTTGTTACTTGGTCATTATAAAATTGTTTACTTCTTCGACTCATGGAAGGAAATTGATAAAAATAGCAAAGGTTAAACAACATTTCTTTTACATAAGACTTATACATTAAAATTGGTTTCGGTGGAACATTTATTCCACTCAGAAATATTCGAGGTAACCACGATTTATCGCAATCAATGTAATAATTTACATTGTATAAACAAATATTAGGGAAATTTACTGATTATTGTATATGTTGCTTTTCAAGAAAGTAGTTTCTATTGTAGGAATACGTGTACAATTAGCGCATACGTGCCCGCGCGTCCTTGTTGACGTTATTTGATCTGACAAATCGCAATTGTCAGCATTTTTGCGGTATATAGTCCAATGCTGATAGTTCATAATCGTTTGATTTCATTAAAACATGCCATTTTGCTCATTACTTAATAAAATTGCACTGGATTGTAGATTTATTGTACTTATTATTTTGCTGAACTTTTATTCATGTACGGAATTATGTTACGATGTCTTCTCTCTAAGAAAGTATAATCGATTGCATTTATGTTTAAGGGTTAGAATAGAACTGTTTTAAAAGGAGATGTAAGAAACATTATTTGCAGTTCTTTGTGATTTAGTTACAAAAGTTAATATTTTCACCGCGATAGTTACATTATATTTTTCACAATAAGTAGAATAACCGAATATTTTGATAAGAGATTGCTTTCATTATTTTCAGGGGAATTAAGGCAAAGTGGATACTATAGGCATAATTTCTATAATGTAACATATTACAGGTGAACAATGAGACCGCATTAAATTTTTACAAGAAATACGGATTTGAACAGAAAGGCGTTGCGGAGAAGTATTACAAGAGAATTGAACCTGACAATGCATACATTCTTGTTAAACATATTGATAGGAGTTAGTTTGTTCGACATGTGTAGGATTTGTAGGTCAATTATTGTCTGTCAACTGCAGTTTCGTAGTAATTTAAACTTCTAGCTACAACTGCTCTTAATAATTGGCTGTTATCAACTGCTAAACTTAGTTTAAATTGTTTATGATACTAAAAAAATATAAGCTAGTTGTGTTAATATGTTAATGTAGTTATCAAGTTTCTCCACTTCATTATTATATGGTTGTAAGAATGTACCACAGTTTTGTTTGTTGCCTTGTTTATATAGTTTACTCAACTAGTCGTTGGTGTTATTGTTTTTGGTTTGAATTCCACTACATATTTTAAAATTTGGATGGTTGATGTTTTTCTGCTTTTTTCTTTAGTTTGGAAAAACAGCTTTTGCTTACAGCTCTACTTTCACTTATAGGAGTGGTACTAGCTATGGTTTATAAGGTGACCTACTTTGACATTCGAGGTGGGTTAAACTGTAAAACAACGCCAGAAATCAAGAATACTGTAATCATCTGCTCACCATTTCCAGGTTTTGGAGAGTATATTCGTTTGTTGTTAGCTGACCAAAGAGTTGAATTTCTAGACGATCGTATTGAAAGAGATAAATGGCCAGAAATGAAATCCACGTTTGTAAGTCAATGATTGAGTTTTATATTCTGTAGGAACGGTCTGCTATATCATTTGAATTGTCCAGGCTTTTAACCAAGTTCCTTGTCTAACTGAAGATGGCATTGCAATTGTTCAAACAGGGGCTATTATGCGTCATCTTGGAAGGAAATATAGTGGGTTTATTATGTTCTAGCAAATAATGCATTGTATTTCACTTCGTACTCTTAGGTTCTAATGTTGATTTTTCCCCCCATATTTTTATTTTCTTTTAAGCCTTTGAATTTATTCCTTTTAATTTAGATCTGAATGGATCTAACGAAATGGAAGCAACATTCATTGATATGTTTTTTGAGGGAGTACGTGACTTGCGGACTAAATACTCTAAGATGATTTATACTGAATACGTTAGTTAATTATTTTAATACTATTACTTAAATCACTTATAGTGACGCTAATTATTCTAGTATTTTATATCTATATTCGTGTATCATTTTTCCTTCTTTTAGGAAAAGAAGGATGAATTCATCAAGAACGTCTATCCAGTAGAACTCGCGAAACTTGAGAAGCTTCTAAAAACTCATAATAATGGAGAGCAATATGTGGCCGGCGAGAAGGTACAGTGTATAGATCTATTTTTGGATTATTTGATGTTATTTTTATATGCTTCAATGGCTACTAATATAGGTGTCCTATGCTGATTATATACTGTTTGAAGAATTGGATGTCGCTTTAATTCTTGATTCACATTCGCTCGATAAGTTTCCTATCCTGAAGGCTTTTCATGACAGATGGTCAAATAGACCGAGTCTTAAGGTTTGCATTATCATTTAATTTAACTTTCTAAAAAATACTATTGTTATTATAAATAATTGGATGTGGTAATTTTTACATATTCTTCAAATTTTCTAAATGCAGTACATTTTAAAAAGACCAAGATTATTTAGGAATATCTGGATCGCAGGAATCTTCAGAAGGTAGATGTGAATTATAATGGGAAGCAGTAGATGAGAAATAAGACCTGTAATTAATAACTTCAACATTTATTACACTATGTGGATTAACTGTGAATTTTCTTACGATGTTTATTAGTTTGTGATAAAGCCATTCATGCATGGTATATTTGCAATTTAATGAACTATGTCCTCAATGTTAATTCTGCATTTTCTTTTATTAACCGTAACTGTTTCCTTATCTGCATATGAATACAAAAAGTACGAAAGTAGTTTCTCTTTTTCTATTAAACCAATGCTATTGTTAATGCTTATGGTTTAGTGGATATGACATCAGTGATATTACTCGACTCGAAACGCCCAATTTCTCCAATAGGTCTTTTTACGCAACACTTGCATTTGTTTGGAAAAAGATTGAAACCACTATATTAAATCAAACTGAAGGATTTTATATTGTGGATCACAATGGGACATTAGGATTTGTCAAATTTTTTCAAGAAAAAGTGGTTGCTTTGTAGTTATCAGCACTTAATACAACAGATGGATTCTTCTCATATTTTTTCTTCGGCTTACTACATCATGTTATTATAGTTCTGAAAAGTGGCGGTTATGCCAACCCTTTAATATAACCAAAACCAATAAGCCAATAGTTCAGGACTTCTTCGTTTTATTGCATTGAGATTACTTAGATGCATTTATGGTTACTGATAAGACCACTACTTGTCAGCCGCGCCCCTTTACTACATGTCTAATTAGCTTTAATAATTGGTTGCATATACGTATATTTATATTTTTGGAGTTTAACAATTTTTTTTACTTGACGTTGAATATTAGACTGATATCTAGCACGAACAACAATTTAACGGTTATATTAGTTGTAGGTATGCGCCTGCTGTGGGCAGTCACAGCATTGGCTACGATAGCTCTAGCTGAAGAGTTATCAAGTCATGAAATTATCAAAAAAGGTAAATTAAAGTTATAAGAATATAGTGACAACCAATAAGCTATTTATGTTTGCAATAAAATTAATGACTTAGTTCTACGTTCTTGGGATCCAAATCGCCAGCTGAAAATTTTTGACCATCACGAAATCAAGAATAGGAAGTTCCATGATAATGAGAACGAGGCAAGTTTCATTTACTATTTTTCATTTTAAAAATAGTATATTAATAGTATATTTAATATTTAGTTTCATGGTAGGTTTTGGAAAAATTTATTGGAGTCTCACTGTGATTAAGGATGTTCACGATCAAAGTGAATTAGTTCTCATAAACGGATGAGTTTATAGTATAAAATAAGATAAATTATGTTTTTAAATAGATTTTAACTTTATGCACAGTACGCTTTAAATATTTAATAGTACAAAAATATTAATTTAATCCTTATTTTTAAACAAATATTGTAGAACCAGCCACACTCCCTCTCTAAACGTGCAACTTTCTTATCGCAAAACAACTCATACATCTCTCCTAGCAAGGCATGTAATACTCCAGGATACACCGGAGAATACTGCGAATTCCGTTAGTATTTTAAGATTTTCTATTTTAATTAATTTTATATTCTATGATACTTTATTTGTAGCTATATGTGCCGAAACCAATGAAAATATCATAGAGAAGCCTGAAACGGATGATTTGGTGAGTTCTTAAAATCACATCAAAGAAGATAAATGATCAGATAGAATGCTTTTTCCATATTCTATTTCTATAATTTAAAACATTTAGTATTATTCGTTATTTTTATAGGGTGCCACAATCGATGGAGCAGTCCTAGCTAATTGTACCCAAAAATATGTGGTTCTAGTGGATGAGACAATGTACTGGATTACATTCCAGTTAGAATCTGAATATCGTGTTAATCCTAGACTTTCCCTACAAGGAGAAGATGGTAAAGGCTACGTTTTAAAATATTTATCCATATAAAAAGCCCTTAACTAAACCTTTGTATCAAGGTCATTAATTGTGCTAAGTTGTAGAATAGTAACATATTGTGAAGCTATCTAATTATCATTTTAAATCATTATCAACCAAATGTCCTCTGAAAGCGGAATCAGAGCAATGCTGAATCCATCCACTTGTTTTTGCCAACAACATGTTCATAGAGAAGCATTTAGCACTATTCTCATATGCTTTATTCACTCAACTATATTCCGAACAAAATGATAAAACTGAAAACCGGCTATGGCTTCTATATAGGAAATTAATTATATTCTTTATGCATTAACTCCATAAAATAACAATTTCCTACAAAATACGGTGATTATGGTGAATACTTGAATGTAATCACACTTATTAGCCGAGATTTTGAAAAAAGAAAACTGGTGAACGTTATATATATGCCATATTTATTGAAATATGATAGCATTTCAGTAATTTTATAGTAAACACAACTTCTTATTAGTCACATATATCCGGTCACTCATAATTTTTTATTGCTAAAAATAGGAAATAGCAAGCATAATTCCAGCATCTTGATATTTCGGTGTTTTTGATAGATGTATCGGATTTATGAAATCGTTGATCTATAAAGAAAATTGGATTACGCAGAATAAATCATTTATTGTTAGTGTATAAAAATCAGCTACGTGCCATTGTACACTCTTGGCCGTGCTTTCAGAAGCATAGTTTGCGGAATATATAAATAAATGAGATAAAGCACTTAATTTAATGGATTTAAAAGAATAATTTAGGGTAACAGTTAAGGACAGTTTTAAATCCTTGTTTTCTGTTTCTAGGATCAATTTACACTGAAAGCAAAATCATTGAGAAGTCAAGTTTTCGCTACGAGATCAGGTTCGATAATCTTCCTCCTGGACAGTACTCCGTTATATCTCAAGCTGATATTTTGTCTTCTTCCTGTCATTTAACAATGAGGGTAAGCAATCGAGCAAAGGACTCGACAAAATATTATCATCCTTATTATCTTGAGGCTATTAGTATCATAATAAACAATAATAATATATGTAAAGTAATTAGTTCATTATTTTTGTAGGCTCGAACACCACTGACTATTCAAGGTGGATTTTTGTTGGGTGAAGGATATCAAACAGAGAGATCAGACTACCCAAATTTGAAATACACATTTTATAAACAGTTGGCCGCAGTTGCTGTTCACGCTAGTAGAAATAGAAGTCCAGGAAAGCTGACAGCCATAAATTTTGTGGGAGAAGATAATGTGAGTAATAAAAGTCTATTCATTGTAGGTATTGAGACTGTAGATATGTTTTTGCAGGCAATTTATCGACCCCGATTACTTACTACTCGTTATAACTGCTCGTACGAATATATATTTGAATCTTTCTATTGTAAGCAGGAAGGATATTATTATTATCAGGTTATAGATTCTTACAAGTGGAGAAGTGCACTATATAGATTTTAACAATTCTATGTTCTTATTCTTTACTTCCATGAATATGAGTCGTAAGGAAACTGCTATTACAGGTCGAAGGGATCACTTTCCAGGGGTATGGATTTAGAAGGATCTTTCCATTCCGATGTATCTGTAGGTTTTAATGTTATTATTATGCAGTAAATGGCTTACTTTAGGTTTCCACTCAAGAGTCTTACTATAGTTATTATCTAATTGCAGTAGACTCAAGGCCGACTAGCCCTTCCATACCTAGTACTACTCCTGCTGCTATTTCTGAATGCCAAAATGGAGGTGTACTAGTTACGAAGCCTGACTTTTCTAAGTTCTGCTACTGTAAGGGTCTATTTGGAGGATTAAGCTGTGAAAAAAGATTATGCAGTAATGGAGGTAGACTTTGTACAATACTATAATTATATCATAGTGTTACGAATATCCGAATATTCGTAATATCCAATATTTAATAGATCAAATTAGATATCTATGCAATCGTACCATACGATTCACACGTTAAACATATTAAATATCAAATAACCATTAACGTTCCATAAAGCTTAATGTAATTAATTCAACAAAAGGATAGTATAAAAGATCGTGCAAACAGCAAACTACAAGCTTTTCGAACGAGTAATCAGCTTCACCATCGACAACTTACATTCGTTTTCCATTCATTATTTCGTGTCGCGATTACTGTCGTTGCGTTAATAAACTTATGTTAACTTAACCTCTATCCAGTACACATATATCTAGTAGTTGTGGAGGTTATCTAACAAGCGGCCTTAAATACTTCCCACAACACAGAACTTAGATTTGGTTTACATTAAGATATTTTAAGTTGACGTTATTTTAGGAACGTTGGATGAAAACAATAGATGTCATTGTCCACCAGGTTACCTTGGATCCCACTGTCAGGATGGTGAGTTTCAATACCACGGATTAAGTTGGACCTAGTAAGATGTAGGATGTTTCTATATTGAGAATAGTTACGCATCTGTTAATCGATTATTACTCTTTATAGTCTACCGATGTGTTTTATTATTGTATGTTATATTTTAGTACATTGTAACGACGATGCTGGCTTCGGATTTGACGCCGAACATCGAACATTAACGTTTGTAATCCATACAAAGGCACAACTAAATGATGTTATCAAACAGGTTCGGAATTATAAAATAATATAATAATAATAAAATAATAAAATAATAATACATATTATAGGTTATAAATGCGACCGAAGTGTTAGTGGATGACCTTGCATTTGATACAGACTATATCATCAAATATATTCTAGTACTTTTCAACAATAATAGTAAGGTTTCGTGCTTTTTTGAAAATCACATATACTTCTAACTGTATTAACAATTTGCAAATCTTATATACATTTTAAAACCTGTTTTCAGGGATTCTTTTAAGCAAATCATATGTCGACATCAAAGAAATGAAAGATGATCTTATTACAACAATGAATTCTGATACTGGTCTAGGGGGATGCACGGATATGGTGTTTTCCTCTGTTGCGTGAGCAGTTAAAAACTATCGGGAATATGAATTTTATAGTATTGCTACGGTCTATCTATTTGCTTACCTAAATTTGTACCAAAAACAAATATGGGTACATTTAACCTAACCTGTGATTAAAGCGCAGCACTGGCTCAATACCCTACAAATAAATCTCCCGTCTACGTCATCACGGATGCTTTACCAAGTGATATAAACGAGATGGAAACCGTTTTTCATCTAGTCTCCTACACAAGAAGCCCGGTATGCATGAATTTGACTATAGAAACCAGTTTAATATTCTATCGACCATGTTTAGTTTTGCAGCTATACTTTATCTATGTGGAGCCTCTTGCGTCAACCAAATGTTCTACATCAATCGAGGATCCTGGTTATCGTGCAACTGATTCAATTGCTAAAAGATCTGGAGGAATGATTTTTTATTTCAAGAATAGAGGTGTTATTCAGGAAGTACGTTTCACAAATTTGTATTTGTGTTGCTTTACAGTATCGAATAATTTCTTCTTTAGTTTTTGTTCACATACATGAAATCCACGGTATACCTTTCTCAATTGCTACTTTCAAATGACGAACCTATTTGTGCCAATCAACGTCTGTATAAAGCCGTTTCGGTAGATACTACGTCTAATCAACTTGTTGTTGTGGCCACAGGAAGTAAGTCATCAATAATTAACACCTTCTGTGTTTTAGCCATCGATGACTATTTGTTATTTTTAATACTTACAAGGGAAAAGTGATCATAAAGCCGTTATAAGTTAGTAAATCTTGTTTTACGCCAGCCTTATCACTCTTAGGTAGTTTGGGCTAGTAATTGCACATGAAGAACTTTCTGTACACCATGTTTACAATCCATGATTTGCACAATGAGATTTATTCTATGGGGAAACTCATTCTACTTGGATCTTTTGCCATACTTAGACTACTAGCACCCATGCGGTTAAACAACCAGTTTGTCATCATAAAATTCAGACAATTCAAACGTAAATTAAGGATAAGGTTTATATATTTCTGATCGCTTTATTCTAAATTTTTGGCAAGTCTTGATAATTTTCTCTCTAAATCACCTTTCGGTTATTTTTATTGTTGCATAACGTTGCCTATCAGTGAATATTAATTTTCCCCACTTGCAATATAACGTATTCATATTTTTTTGTTGAGAGTGTCATCAGTTTTTTGTGAGTTGCTTGGTTTACAACTTCTTTATCTCTTATGAGTGAGAGTTCTATTCCGTCAAAAAAGTGCTGGAACTCCGACCCTGCTTGTATTTTAAGAACTTTAAAGTTTTATTTATGCAATCAAAGCACACGTCTTTACTCCATATAAATGGGCTAAAAGTTGTACTCACTTGACACTCCTCCATATGTTAACTTTCTCTTGGAACTGTCGTATTTATTCGGAAATTCTGCTTCCTAAGACAGACTAAATAGTAACTATTTTGACATGAACACTTTAGTTTTGAGACTTTTTATCTTCTCTATTTATATATGGTTTTGAAGCAACATAAACAGCTATTTATATTTGCTTAGTGGCCAACTCTTTTAAAGTTAAATATCTCCATTTGACATATATTTCATAACTGGAAAGACCTTATCAGAAGTTTAAAAATTATAAATTGATTCATAGAGTTACTTCATTAATATAAGCATTTTTTTATTTCTTTGATTTAGAAAATTTGTTTTTAGACCAATGAAATAAACGAAAACTACATAATATTAGCAATATGCTAGTACATCTTATTTTATAGGGAACATATCACTTATTGTCACTGATCCAGATGGGCAACATCCCGATGTTGAGAACATTTATTCAGATGGATTAAACTATATTTGGTTAGTTTGTAGCTAAGGGTTAAAAAAGACTGTAATTTTGCTGTAAATTCAATTTCAATGCAAAAAGTGGAGGCTAAAAATCACAATAAGACTATTTCTAAATACATTTTAGTACGACCTTGATTAAATTATGTTATAATTATACTTAATAGTTTTTGTCGCGATCACTTAGTGGATATCAATATCTACTTTACAATTTTCTCCAAATGTAATAGTATCTATTACAATTTTGAGTGGCCACCAAGTAGAAGTTTTTTTATTTCAACACGGAGTCCAATAATCCCAAAAAGAACTTTAATGAGCTCTCTTATCTATTTTCTACACTTGATGGGACTTCCCATTCGCTCTTTTGGTAGATGAGCGAGTACTTTGCAATCGTGAAAGTTGCAACCTCAAGCTTAACAAAGATTGTGATATTTTATTAACATATATATTCTCCAATCTATGCCTTTCTTTTTCCCTCCTAAATAAGCACATCCTAATCAGATGTAAAATGGACAATTATAATTGTGGATATTATTTAGAAACAAATAAAAACTGAAAATTCCTCACTATAATCCGACAGTGGTGGTGAATTCCAATGATTTTCGGACGATAAATTGAAACATTAGATTCATGAATCCATTAATAAATAGGTTCCCAAGATTTACAATAGATCGTTCTCAGAAAGCGATTACTAGAGCGTTGGAATAAGAAAACGGGGTACAGGCGTTCGTCTGGCACGTGCCGATGAAATCACGAAGTCAGAGCAGTGGCCTTTCCGAAACGCCATCCAACCGCGGCNTTTTCAAGCCTTTCTTGTCATTATAATTAGCTGTTATCCTGTGGTCTTGGCATTACAATGTGAACGGCGAACGCCTGGTCGATATTTATCGAAAAAAAATATATTGATAAAAATTAAATTATAAGTCGCTTTAAGTCTATTAAAAATTATCTAGAGTATGAATTTTATAGTATTATGTTACGATCCATTTATTTTCTTACCTAAATTTGCATTTAAAAAATACATATATAAGTAGATAGGTAAATAATTCTTTATAATAGGGTGAAGAATGGTCCTCAGTCAGGCAATTGGTTATTCACATTGTTTCCTTCGGATAATACTGAAGCATGCAATTTCAAGGTTTTCCAGAAGGCTTACAACCACATCAGTAAGATATTTGATTAATTATCTTAATAAACATTAATTTTGTTTTGCAGAAAATGATGTTTGGTATTACAGCAGCTAGAAATTTGCATAGCGAACTGTTCTGGGCATTTACTCCAGCCATCGACTCAGATGGGTCATTAATGCAACCAGTATACGGTAGGAAAAATATTCTTCTGGAACGAGTGTTCAACTACTAAGCCTAGAGAAACTTTGTTATTCTGATTCCAAATATAGTAGCAGAAGTATAATCACTTTATATGATTAAATAGCTTATAATGAGAACGCGCCTACCAAACAACTTATTTTCAGCTGTCGATCAATCCATAGTAATGCACTTAACGAATTATTTTGTAAAGAGTACTTCTGATGTTCATGCAGGACTTACTATTTCTGCCAATAGGAATGGACAAACGAAGGAGGTATGCTTTATTATTTTATTCCAAATTTGACTTAAACTGTATTGTATATCAATTTCATCCTTCTCCGTCTATTATTTTTAATCACTAGCTTAGAAGCTTATGACTTTTAGCATTTTAAAATACAATAATTGGAGATGCTTCTATTTCACAGGTGTACGCTTCTAATGGCATATGGCGTAGTGGTTGCAGTTACAATATCTATTTTCCACCTTTTACTTGCCAAGTACCCAATGAAATTCTCTACTTCAATGTATGTTAATTTTGTCGTGATCTTAAGGTTTCTGGTTTGCGCTTTATTATTACAAGAAGAAGAATATGTTATTGTTCTAGTTGATATATAGCGTTTTTCCAGTTCTATGCTCAGGACAAGAGTGATAATATTATTCAGCGTGCCGGTGTTATGTCTTGTGCTGAGTGTAAGTGTTCTATGCAAATTGAAAGCAGATAATTAAGATGACTATAGAAAGGATAAGCAAAGACTATAGACATTTTAAAGCTCAGAGGAAATAACCTATAGATCATCCAACTCCCACTCCTCCACAACAATGTCAAAATGGAGGTGTAATGGACCAAACTAACACATCTTGTTTCTGTCCTCCTGGATTCAATGGAAAACACTGTGAAAAAATTGTAGGCATTCTATTATTGTTCCACATTTTAAGGATTTTCTTTATATTTATGGCATATCTTTTATTTAATTATTGTGAAAATTGTTAATTAAAACGACCGATTTTAGGTATGCTATAACGGTGGAACGCCACAGGGAGTACATTGCAATTGTGTTCCAGGATGGTCTGGAGAATTCTGTGAATTTGGTCAGTTTACTTCTTAGTTATCATTTCTAGCTCTTCCAATTAGTTCCGACCATTTTCTTGAAAACTATAAAATTATTTTAGCGAAATGTCTGCAGCGAGATCGGAACCCACAGAGTCTACAAGACAATGTAGACATGGTTTTCGCTGTTGAATTGACATTACAAAGTCATGCTCAGGTATAATTAGATGAAACATTTAAATCGATCTTTAAGTAATATTGCACTACAAATATTTTTAATTATTATGACAACTACACAATGTATCGAGTTTAGCTTCGCTCTCTTAACCAAAAAATAGCTGAAACAATTAACGACGTGACGGCCATGAATCCAATATGGATTGAGAGATTTATTTTGGTTGGATTTAACTCTACATGTAAGTTTCTCTATTTAAATCTTCATTTAGTTAAACGGACATTCAAACATTCGGGTGTAATTGAATATTAAATAAGTCTTATTTGAAAGGGGGAGGAGTCTTGTCTGATGGAAAATCTACCACTAGTTTAATTCATAAGATTGACGAGCTGGCCAGTATTTTACCAACTGATAGTGGATGTCGTGTTCAGGTGAGTTTGTTTCGCGAAGTACAACTTGCGGTTTAGTTAGCTATACAGTACATTCGGAAATTATAGACTACTTGTGTTAAAGAAATTATTTTAAAATAGTAATTACACAATAATGCATAATACAATAAGCTAATAGTTTGTACAATTTCCACTGTTCTTCATAACATCAAAGATTTTATATCTCTCTAAATCATTGCTACGTCGATTTTTCAAATTAAGGTTTTTTTCATCCCTGAGTTAAACTTTTACTCAAATTATTGCAGCAAACAGTTGTTTATCTGTGGAGTCCTTTAGTGCTAACTTATCCTACTCCTTAACTATATTAATTCGATTGACATGCGTAATTTTTTCACTGTGAATCTACTTAAGTTCAGTTTCCTTCACTTTTGCTTAAACAAGCTTTTCCTAAGTACCTTCCATACTCTTGTTTTAGCCACTTTTAGATAAAAAAAATCATATTATGTCCTTAAGACTAACTATGCCAGTTAAAGCAATAAGTAAGGTGTATTTTTTATTTATCACTAAGCTTAAATAGTCTTTAAGAAGTCTTCTTTATTAAGTATTTATACGATTTTCTTTAAAAGAAATTCCCTACAGTAATCTTGAAATAGTTGATCATGCTCGCCATCTGCTGAGGTTGTATCCAACACACAGCAAAGTTTCAACTGACCTATTTCATAAATTTTTAATTTAATAATACTTTAAGAAGGAGATAGGCCTATACTTTCCGAATCCACTGTACACTGTTTCCGATGGTTTATCCGTTACATACTCAAATCACCTAGTTACATCTTAAGGTTAACGTAAAATTAGCAGAAAGGAATTATAATAATTTTTAGACATGGCGTTCTCTTGAAAACGCAATCAGAGAACACAACGTGAAGCCTGGATCATTCATTCAGATATTCCAGGTTAGATGTAGATGTGTATGAGGAAATTCTATCCATTTAATTTACAATACTACCTTAAAGTGTAATTGAATTTTTGTCATAACTTTTAGGTTAGAAAATAACACCAAATATTTAGAGGTTATAGACATTATAGGATTACGATGCTCTAGATATTCAATTTATAATAAGTGTTTTCATAGATTTCAATCGAACTTCAATATATAGAGATACTTCCTTTCCAGTTCACTTCATCGGAATAGTATCCTAATTCTATTGTAAAATCTAAGAGAGTAGGTAATTCCTATCAACAGATTAATTCCCAAACTAATTTTACACCTTGTGAAAATTTAGAGCGTCAGTATCACATTTAAATTTAAGTTTTCTCTGATTTCCTTTAACTGGGAATAGAAGATAATGAATATATATGACTTATTCTCAACCTGCATACTCAAGCGAGAAAGCCTGTTGTCTCCCACTTTTAGAATCACTTTTATAACGCTCTAAATATAAATTGCAGTTACTTGAATCTTGGTCTACATGGAAAGTGGCAAAGCATTTCTAGATGTTTTTAGACTTCTCCTCCAGACAACGATGGAAGGGATTTATCTGAAATATATCGGTATTCGCGCAGTCAAGAGCTTACCATCAACGCATTTCTTTCTTACTCTTTACGTAACAAAAATGGCTACTTCTGTAACGCCACTGAAGTTAGTTTGGTATTTGTTGTTGTTAAAATTTCGGAACTTGCATTTACTGTTTGTTTGACAGGGCGACTTCACTACATTATACGATTTGGCTGCTGGATCTACTGGAGCAACATATCCTATTCAGCCAGCTAATACTGTTGATGTTAGTCTGAATTTATTTTAAAGATTATATCCTTTATTTTAACGTCTTAAGTATTTAAAAATAACGTAGATCTTGTTTTATTGTTCAATATAGGAAAGCTTTAAACTGGTCTATTTATATTTTTTAAAAAGAGTACTAAATTTGGAATCTGTCTGCCATTAACGGTTTAAATTAATTAGGAGAACTTCAAAGTACAGTAAAATTATGTAATATTTAGGAAACAATCTTATTTCTATTCTTCAGATTCTTCGAGTAATTCCGCTACAATACTCGTCTGGAATCGTTTACGCACGGTCGCAATCGGACTGTACTATTCCAATAGAGGTAATAAAACGGTGCAGACTGACAAGAAAGTCGTTGGAACCGTGTGCAAAAGGGAACGGGGTACAGGCGTTCGTCTGGCACGTGCCGATGAAATCACGAAGTCAGAGCAGTGGCCTTTCCGAAACGCCATCCAACCGCGGCNTTTTCAAGCCTTTCTTGTCATTATAATTAGCTGTTATCCTGTGGTCTTGGCATTACAATGTGAACGGCGAACGCCTGGTCGATATTTCTCGAAAAAAAATATATTGATAAAAATTAAATTATAAGTCGCTTGAATTCTTAGTAACTAAAAATCTATAGGCCTTCTTCCCCATTGATGCATATACCCAAACTATTCAACTGAGTACTATAGGTAACGGAACGACTGTGAAACTTTTCGATGGAAATGGTATGTTTCTTATAATTTTTTACTATTTAGATTAATTGGCATTGTTTCGAGAACTCAAATTCTGTATATTTTGTCTAGTACTACGTAGTGAATTTTTAAGTGCCCAGTTTCTTTGACTATGTAACTTGTTCAAACTATTAAAGAATAGTCAATAAGAACATATTTTTAGGCTTCGATGAGAAAAATTTACTATCTCATTCATAACAATAAGAAATAAGAAAGTAAATTATAGTGAACTAATGATTTATTTAGGAAAATCCTATGAAATATCCTCTTTACTACATGATCCAGATTCTGGATGGGATATTTGGGAAGTTCGCAAACGTGAGTTTGGTTTCTTGTAAGATTCACTTGAAGTTTAAGCACTATTGATTATAGCAAACCATGAAGTTTGTTTATAAAGAATTATATGGATTACAGCATGTGACGAGGGTTGGGAACTTGTTGATCAATATTGTTTCTACTTTGGAGTAACTGAGTTAGACTTCTACGGTGCTCAACAATTTTGTCATGATGCGAATGGGCAAGTAGTAGATGATATGACCGAGAACAAGCACGAATTTCTTTCAGGTTAGTTTCTATTTAAGATAAATGAAAATTAAGCATTATCCTATTTTTTAGGGGCAGCTAGTGAGAATTTCTGGCTTGGATTATTTAGAAATAAAACGGGTTACGAGTGGGATCGACCAAACAATAGAATTCCGGAACCAGTAAGAATAAGATTTTATTATAAACAGGCCTGTTTTTGCATATTATATATTTAGCTTACGCAAGCTAAGCAGTACTGGGCAGGTAATGGTATTATTCCTCCTGAGGACCCAAACAAAGAATGTGTGTTCTGGAATGCTTCAGTGACTGGTGAACATCCTAATTCTTGGTAAGAAATATTGTTGTTTTTTCCATCTTTTCTAGTGAATTTTAAATTAGTAGAAATAAGCTCATTTTATCACAGATATCAAAAAATTCAGGACGCCTGGTAACTGTAAAACGAAACGACCATTCATCTGTCAAAAACACCAGTATGATCCGAATAACAACAATCCGAATGAAATTGGAACAGGTATGAAAAATTTTATGAAAAAATATAAACTTATTGTAATAATAAATAACAGCAATTTAATCTAGTGATCGATAGATTAAATATACTTTTTTCAGGTGATCTTCCAGCAGGCAAATGGTTTGTGGAAATTTCCGCTAAGGCTTCTTGTTTCGTCAATGTCCGGGTACAGAGCGGACTTCAGATTGTTTCCGCATTCACTACCGAGGTATCTCAAGACGCCCCACTTTATGATCCAATTGATGATTCAAGTAAGTTAATATAGCACTTAGGCAATGTAAATAGACATTTGATTGTATTATTTGCCAAAATATTATTTATAATAGCTGCGAATCGGGTGACCAGCTTTGTGCGATCACTCGACAACAAGCATAATTCAGTAATTCTCAACCATGCCATGCTTTGGGACGTCTATAATGGTAGGTTTCAAGAGTAAAATAAATAAATAAATATGTATATATAGGAACTTTAAGGTTTTGAAATCTTATAAAATGTATTAGCTCTAATAATACACTTTTATTGTTGATTATTGTTCCTGATGCTCCCTGCAAATAGCCTGTGCTTAGTGCAAAGACATGATTTATTTTGCGTATAATGAAGAATCTGGTGTTAACTAGTTGTTAATTTTGGTAAATTAATCATCATTTGTACAGCCAAAACAAAACTTCCTAGAAGATTTTCATGCAATGCATCATGAACAGAAAAGCCCAAGAGCATCACTTTATACTTACTCTATTTTCCTCTTAATATCTTTGTCTTAACGTCTTGATTATTCATGTAACGTTTCTCAGGCACTTTGTACAATGCCATGACCTATTCACCCCGCTTCGGTTGTACATACCCATGGGTTTCCCAGCCATTCAATTGCCCTAACTCACAACAAAGAAACAACGAATTCGGAATTTCTGTAAGATTTAAAATCGATGTAATACAACATTTTTAAGTATAATGGCATCATTTAGTTGGGTGAGATGCAGTCTACTTAATTTACATTTGATAAAACAATGAACAAGTTTTCTGTTTAAAAAAGGGCTATTTTAGCACATCGGAGTAGATGAATTTGGTAATTCTTTCCAAAGAATAACATTTGGTCACTGCGGCAAACCTCGTAAGTGCCTTTAAATTTGGTTATATAACTTTGTACTGTACTGGTGTCTAGATATTGGAAAGTTTCTTTCAGAGATCGCGTGCGGAAACGGTGGTATCCGTTCAAATGGAAAATGTATCTGCACGGAATATTGGACTGGTAAAATATGCAAAATAGCTACATGAAGTCAAAATCTGGACTTTAAAAAAAATTAATTGTAATTTAACACGAAGAAATAGTAACCTGAGGAATTTGATAACTGTCTTTAGGAGTGTACTGTACTGTTCCGATCTGCGTTAACGGTGGAACCCTGGACATAAAGAAGGTATCCTGCAATTGTCCGCGTGGATATGTGGGGCCTAGCTGCCAATTCGGTTAGGAATCTTTGACAAACTGATTGCAAATAATATAAGCATGGAACAGTTACTGTCAGATGCAAAGCCATGCATATTCGCTCTTTTGCTGATATGGAACATCTGATTTTACAATGCGCTTTGTTCTAAAATATAAATAATTCTAACTGAAGTTAATTATTATTCTGAAGTTGATCAAATAAACAATACAAATTAATTCTCCACTATAAACTCTAACTCACGTGATTACCTTCATTGGAAATTTGAATAATTTTCGACGTAACAATTGTATAGATGGGTAATAATAAAAGTTACTAAAAATAATTATGCTTATTCTAACACATCTTATATTTCTTTTTAAAATGTTGTGTTAATAATAATATTTTAAGAGGAGTGTGAACCTGAAATCCGCACCACATTTTCCCCAGATTGGAAAACACTTGTTCTTCTTGTTGAGACAACCGTTCAAAACAAGCCAGCTGTCGATGCAGTACGTAATTGATATATATATATACATCACATAATTTTACTTCTGAGAGAGAAAAATATATGTATGAACATAGAATATTATTATTGACAAAAGTGAAAACTAATTTATCTAAATTTTAGCTAATTGCCAATATCAATCAAGTTATCACTAAAGCCTTAAAAAACAATCGCAACTGGTTCCATAACTACGGTCTCGTTACATTTGATTGTGAGCTGACTTGAAAATTGTACAAACTTCTATCGCATTTTACTTTTTAACTAAAAACCACTTTTGGTTTTCATTAATATAAATTGTAAATAAATTTATACTATTCATCATAACTAGAAATAAACTTTTTCAGCAAATGGAGTATCATCGAGCAATTTCCAATACAGAAATGTCAAAGATCTTACTCAAGGACTAACCGCAGCAGCTAATAGCATTAGCGATCCAGGATCTTGTGATATGCCGATTTACACGTTAGTTCCATCTAGTTGATCGGCTGCATATGCAACTCGTTTCTTTAACAAATCCATTGTTGAATTATTTTAAAAATGACTCATATTTTGTATTTGAATCTATCTTCACTTTAGGGCAATACAAAGTGCATCTGCGTCCCAGTACATAACCTCTTCAAACAGTGAGATCCTTCTGGTGACATCAGCGAGTCATTCTACTACATCAGATAATCAACGTCGAGCTACTAAAGAAAGCCTCATTAACAGCCAAGCACACGTAAGATTATTTGAGAGCCTGTCAATAGCAGTGTACTACATTTACTATATTTTCCAGTTTAAAATATCCCTATAGTTAAAATCAGTGGCGCCCATTTTTAGCTTAACTACTTCTACATCTCCAATACTGCATGCCATAAGCAATTTACAAATGCTGAATTCATTCGACTCGCTTACGCATCGGGAGGAAACGTTCTTGCTTCGGATAATAGCAACTTTGTTAAAGTGAGGGACTCGAGTTTTCTACTCACTTAAATCTTATTCTATAAACTTCATAATTTTAATATATCTCTTTCAGTGCACTATTTATAAATGTATATACATTTTCCATTTATCTAAGTACTGTAAATAAGTGAAAGAAACTATTTAGCTGCTTGATGCCTATCTTCCGACACTCTACGATTCATCTGTTCTCAGTAATCCAACGAGCCATACTAACTTTACATGCACTGATAGCAAATCATGGTACATACAAGTGGATAAAAATACCACTTCTGTTTATGTCACAACGACCTCTCGGTTCGGGTCTCTTGGTGCCATGAACCCTTTGAATTGTACGTCTATTCAGACAATATTTTGCTATTGGACTATTGATATTTATAAATTAATATACTGCACGATTTCCTGGTCTTATATTCAAATAGTTTGAAAGTAGAGCCTTCTAAAAATCACTTGTGTCACCTAACATCTATTGCAGTGCACGTATCACCATCACTGCTATACAACGTCGGCGAAACAAAGATTTACAGAATCGACATAGAAGACTTGCCAGGAATTTATAGCTTAAATGTAGGCGATTTATATACTTCTGCTACCAGTGTCACTATCAACAGTTAGACATTTCAGTTGAATTCCCCTGAACCTTGCTACGTTCATGTTTATTCGGTAGGAGGAGCCAAAGTATACACTGAATTTGCTTCTACGTCTAAAACTGACCCCAAAGGATCACACGCTGATGGGAATTACTTTAGTCCATCTAATGGAGGTTAGTTGAATAATGTGATCAGTTTAAGCTATCTAATTATAAACAGTAGTTTCAAATAGCTTCAATAATAAATTATTTAATTATATATGACAGGTAATAATATTGCCACCTTCCATCTCTACGGTGCGCCTGACCATAAAGGCATGTTGCAGTACGTGGAAATCGTTGATCCCAACAGTGCACAGGTAATAAATTCATTTATTTAAATCTAAAACGATTTTTGGTATTTAATTCAAATTAATGGAGGAATATTTTATTGGAAATAAAATACTAGTTGTTTTATTGAAAACAATATATATGATATATGCATATTTGATATTAATTTATTTCAGCTAGTACTACGTTCAGAATTATACCGTCGTGAGCACTGTTCGTTCGAGTACTATTCTGATCCTTTCGAATGCAATTCCGAATTCCTCGTTCTCCTTGTTTACGGAATGGACGAGACTTGGCAACAATTTAGGAGAGAAGAAGCTACTTATTGCCATAGCATATCTAGTGAGTTTATGTATTTAATGGCTTTCACAAGACTTGGACTATAGAATCTAAGAGGCCCCAATTCCATGTATACAAATAAACACATTTAATACTATAAGCCTGCTTTAAAGTATATTTCGTTGAGTTGTACAACTTAGATAATTGCTGATGTTTTAGATATAAAGGTTCTTAACAAAATATAGATTGTATTTTACATAATATTTGTTTCAGATCAAACAACTACCACTCCGTTACCGGTGACAACAACGAGGACGCCAACTACAACAGAGCCATACAGAGACTTAGTATTTGATGTAGCATTTTTGATTGACGTTAGCAAGGGAGCTCAAGAAACTTTCAATGATGTAAATTTGCATGCAGATTTCTGTACTTATCAGATACCATACCTTTTATATTCTTTCCATGATTTAAATAAGTATTTGCACATTTATGCGAGTGCAGCAATTTTTAATTGTTAATATAGGAAACTCATATACAAACGAATTTAATTAGAGTATGTAGGACTAAGTTGTAACGTTTACAGACGAGGAATTTCATCTTAAATTTGATGAGTCCCTACTCAGTTTCGCAGTCTGGTGTTCGTGTAGCTTTAATCAGCGTTTTTGGTGATCCCACTGTGGGAGCAATGCCTATTGCTTACTTCAATACTATAACATCTCAAACCGTGTTAGCCGACTATCTCACTCAAGTCAATGAATATTCTGATTACGATAATTCGGGTCAAGAACTAGCTCAGTAAGTCATGTTTTATTTTCAACTGTGAATAAAATTTCTTCTGCAGAATTTCAGTACAGTGAACATTTTCTTTTAGCGCACTAAGTATGACTACGAATATAGACTTCATAAAGACTGGATATAGGAATACCATCAAAAACCATATCATCATCTATGTAACAGATTCTACGAAGTGGGTTACTTTTTCATTAGAAGAAGGATTGTTATTTTACTTCCACAAATTTAATTCACTTTCTTTTCAATATTTTGTTTTCAGGTTTACCGATAATCCCCAGCAAACCGCCAAGCAAATTTTAAAAACCCATGAATACGGCATCATCACTGTTGGATATGGCTCGAATATCAGTGATAAGGCTGCTTTGAAGGTTAAAAATTGGCTTCCACATAAAGCATTCCTAGGAATATATATGTGGTTGGCTTTTATTTCTAAACGGATTTATTTTTAGGATATTGCGGGTGGAGATAACTGTTCTTTCTATGCTGGTAACGCTGAGGATTTGAACAGTCGAATTGAAGCTATTCGAAAACTTATTTTGGCAGCGGAGTGGGTTTACTAGATGTTTTGGCTTAGGCGGTAGAGGGAATTACAGTTCATTAGGCAGCGACACAAGGCAGGAAGAGAGGACTAGTTGTGACACTAAAGAATAGAGCTTAGGCTTAGGCTTTGTGCTAATTCTACGTTAGACCACTCACTCTTCATAGCACGTGTAAGCTAATTACAATATGCTAACCGAACACTCACAAAATTGAACACTTTTATAATACACTTTATGAAAGACTGCGATTTGCGAATCTCATTTGTTTGATTTGTTGAATATAGAATTACTATTTTTCAGTACAAACGGAGTGTACTGTGGAATGTCAACAGGACTATTCTAATCAAAAACAATGTCAATAATTCACTGTTTCCTGCTATTATAAATATCTTCCTACTTATTGAAGAACTCCACGTATTTAGAGTAAAATAACAGCATGCATCGACTTGTGACATGTGGTTATATAAACAGACAGTGTGCACCATTCTATCAGGTTTGTTTATAGAGGCATCAACAAAGAGGCTATTTTTATTTGTAATATTATTAAGGCCTAATTATTTCACGCCAAATATCTGAGCAGTGCATCTCTATTATAATTTCAACACAAAATGAGGCAGTATATTTTTAACAGAAGTAAAGACAAAACCTGTTAGCAAGTAAAATTGATGGATAATTGGAGCTCCACATGAACTAGATCAGATGTGCTTAACACAATGAAACTATAGGACTTCCTAGTCATCCTAAACTCTCTGCTTCAGTTTTGCACTATGACTTCGACAGCAGATTCATAAGAATATGTTCTAACTACAAACTAAACAAGTACCAGATCTAAACCATATTTTACATTTTTATCACTAGAAAATTTAACTGCAGTTTTCACAATACTCGTTTTTTGAATTGCACTACACACTAAGGCCAAACTAATAAAAGTACGGAAGAGTCGGCGAGACAGTGTAGTATTTCGCTTTATGAAAGCGATATGATTTGAAATGAGAAAAGAATGGAAAAGGTGGCAACAGCAAGTTAGTATTTGATGAGAAAAATGAGCGGTGGAAAAGATTCGTAATAGAATTTCTCCCTTGACTTATGTATGTAGGATTGTTTTTGCGGTGATAAGATATAACAACATGGAAAATTGCGTAATGCAAAAATATAGACCTTTGTCATGATGATAGATGAGAAAGATAACCATAAATCATAATCTTGTAGATGAATAAACAATTTTATCTTTTCTCAACAAGAGTTGTCCTATATACGTAGGTCACGATTTGACTTAGTTTGCTGATGGCAGGAGAGGATTCTAGCCGGAAATATGTTCACAGTCAGATGTCGCTTAGCATATACGAATCCAAATGAGCACCGCTTGGTTCACCTCGTAACTTCCAAAGTACTAGCTTAACCAATGTCTTCTGAACAATAACAGCTGGTTATAATCAAATCCTTGTAAGTTCCATTTAGATATTAATGCATCTTTTAGCTGCATAGAACAGTGATGGATTTATTCTACATTACCGTCGTCTCTTATTCCACTCAAAACACCTTATTTGGAAACGGTCGAGCAAACTGCTACAAGGGTGTTCAAACTACTAGAATTTAACCCATTTTAATAAATCGAATAACTGGGATTTAAATCTGCTACTTTTAAAACATGATGAAAAAAATGCCTTACATCTAGTAACTTGTCACATTATCAAAAATATTACGAAATATCAGAACGTAAAGTAAACCATTGCTTCTTACTAGCAGTAAAAAGATGAATAGAAAAATATATGCTACTTAGCCATTTCTTTCAATAGGGTTCATCAGAAACTCGATATGCTTTCTATTTTGTGATCACATTTTTGTGTTTTGACCTACATTACTCTCTTGTTCGTTCCTTAATAGCATGCACTCGAAATAATACCGTTCTCTTAATAGTGGAAGCATAATTTTGAGACCTAAATAGAATCTTGATAGTTTCCACCCTTTATCTGTTTCTTGACATGAATTTCCTTTCAACAAAAATCTATTATTCTATTCACTCACTGACATACAAAACTAATATTAAGTGAATTAGTCAGATTCTGACAAAAGTAACAACAATTCCTTCGCTAAAAGCTTATGAGCATTATGGATTAGGATATTAAGAAAAGGTGAGAGGTGCACAAGCCGGGTCCTGCTCGCGCATTTAAAAGGTCATGGCTAGAATGGCGTTCAATGTAACTAAAAGAAAGAAGACTACCACTCTTTTAGTGAATTATTTTGTACAAATTCTGGTTCAGAACTGAATTTGTGAAATATAAAATATTCCGCTGTTGCTATTCTGAAAGAGAAAGAAAATTGATACCAATTACTGATTGACTATCTGACAGAGTGGGACAAAATTAGATCGAAATAGCAATGCATCAATGACTATGCTATGATTAGTTTACAAGTATAACTCCTAAGAGAAAGTTACTTGGAAACTTGATTTATCCTGATTAAGCACTGATATTTACCGAACTGATAATACGGATGTAGTTACTACTTAAAATAATTATTGAAAATGAATAACCAATAAAATTAATCATTTGAGGTGAAATAGCAATTTTTAGATGGTTATATTACGTCGCTTTCATGTATATTACATGGCCATAAACACTCACAAAAATGGAGACGATATTTGACCCTTCCGGCAGGCACAGTTAATATGCAGTATGACAGTTGAGCATTGAGCACGATTAGGGAAAAGTTAAAGTGAAATTTTACATAGTTTTATGACTCTTTAATAGAGATGCTACTTTCGTTTCAAACAGTGAATCGTCTGGAGATTGCTGTGTATTTGATTAAAACAAACGAGAATCATCTTTAATATAATAATAGTTTGTGAAGATAGGCAGTCTTACTGTGACCGATCCTTCCGTCACACCCGAATATGTGGAGGCAATGAGATACTGGTGTCGGATAGAATACTACTAGGACAAAACAATATCCAAGAACGCGAAATAAAATAAGCCATTTAAAGTTTCTCTAATTCCCCAAGAAATTAAAAATACAATAGCTGAATTTTCCACTATTTGGATTCTATCCTATAAAAGATTAATTTCACCCACTTCCAACAAAAAAAACCCGCTTAGTGAAAATTACATTTGTAACTTTACCTGATGACGTTGAATTAATCCTGCACGAAAACGTAGAAATAAACCATATATGATCCAGTTCTTTGATAAAAATAACAGTATTTTAATGGATTAAAAATAATTCATACTTAATTAGTTAAAAATGTAAAAAGATGCATTCAGTCGGTGGCAGTTGCATAGTGCCCTACGATATCGGAAGGTGAGACAAATACTCTTGGAAATCATAGAACGTACTATCAAAAATACGGTGCACAAGTACGTGTTTTAAGTCTATTAAAAGAATGGATCGTGATGAAAATCATGTGTCTCTAAGCACTGTCACTTGTTGCACGAAACGTTAAAACTTGAACTTTTTATTCATTAAAACATTAAGAAACCCGTTAATTTATGATATTATACTGAAAACCATTGCACTCCTCATCAATACAGAATTCTAAATGAAAAATAGCGGACCGATATTGGTCGTTGTAGATCATAAGAAAAAGCTAAAAATCTAAATAAGCAGTATGTGTGGAATTAAATTCTGCCACAATAACAGGTCGTCGAAGCAAAGAAAAGGATACTCTTGCATATTTCAATTTCTTTTGAGAATTTTCACTATGGAGGGCCATCAATGATTGGATGGAAACGTGTGATTCAGACTTTTAATCCTTCACTTGAGCATTGATGGTACACTTGATGTTCTACTCGCTAAGGTCAGGAGAGCTGAGCGTTCTGCGGAGCACATTTTTTTGTGCTTCGCTAGTTGCTCGTAGCGAATTACGCAGTTTCTTCATTTCTTTCTCTGACTGTACGAGAATATCATCTCCAGATACCACTTTTTCAACTTTCTCATCTAAAGTCTCGACTGTTTTCTCTGATGCTGTGTCGTATTCATTACTAATTTTGTGCTTGTAGGCAAATCTGAAAATATTCACTTGAATATTAAAACCTAATTTGATGCAAACTATTTTCACTGGACTGCTCATCTAATTTTCAGTTCCGCTAAGAATACAAATTGACATGACGTATGCGACCAGAAACATTATGTTCGCACTTAACGAAGAGGCCTCGTGAGCTGCAGCACCATTTCATGTGTATCCCATGTGGATCATAGTATTGCTGACTAATTTTCCAAAATAGAATAGCTGTATCACGTGTATGCTTGTCTATTTATTATTCTATTACATTTCTTACACCTCTATAACTTAAATAAAAATATTATTAGATTGCACGGACGAAGTGGATGTTGTCTTCAATACAGGTTATTTTTAGTTTAAAATAATTTCACGCTTAATATATAACACAAATACGCTTGTTAGTGTAAAGCATAGAACTTGCACCTAAATGCACCCAAAAATAAGAGTAGGCATCCAATAACACTTACTGGTCGTGAATTCCGACTTTAGAGATTACATTTTCAAGCTCTTCAGCGACGGTTGACACGTTTGATATTACTTTCTTAGACCATCGTTGAGCTCTAGTAATCTTCTTGTCATCAGGACCAAGGTCGAGAACGATCTCTGATATTAAAGATCATTACACAATAAAATATATCTAGGTATATTGTCCCTGAATTTTTTTCAATTTGTCCCCAGTGCATATTTTCTGAATCGAATTACAGCGCGTGATATCATATCCCGTTTCTATTGTGTAGACGATAGACCCACTTTACAGTCGTGATTTATCTATATCGAGTATGGCTAGACGCCTGCTGTTTGTTAGATCAAGTTAGGAAGATGCTTGGATGGAGAAAATGAGTAGAGCAGAACAATTTGTGAAAACCAACCCTTAGTAGGATCCTCGAGGTCACATTCGTTCTCACTTTTAAAGCAAGAGAACATTTTTGTCAGAAGGGAATGTTGACCTGGTTTGCGCGGTAGCACTACGAAGAGGAGCAACTGTATAAGCGCCAAAAATGAACCAATGCCATTAGGAGTCTGCAAAAATGTCAATTTTGATCATACTACCTATTACAATTTGGCAAATGATGCTGCTTCCATTGGATACCAATAATTAATTCGAAATTTAAAAATTAGAATAAATGTGAAAACTTACAATAAGATAAAAATCTTTAACGAGTAATCCATAAAGAAACCATTCTGAGGAGACAAGAAAATTTGCAATACATAGAGGAAGAGGTAACGTTGAAGTGGCTCCTCGTCGAATCACAACTCTCTGAAAGTAAAAAATACCTTCTTTCTTAATACTACAAGTATTTACAATAGTTGTCACCCCTATATATTAAAGTACTAACTACTACCCCTATAAAAATGAAACCCTATATGCTCAAGCCTATTTCTATTTGTTGAAGTCCATTTATATCCCTGAATCTGACTATTTCTTACGAGGCCTGCCAGTGGAGCTGCGAAATCAGCTGTGTTCAATGTCATACAGATGATTCCCAATGGATGGAAGACCTTCATTCCAAAAAAGTGAACCGAGAGGATCAATGTTGTACACATTGATAGCACAGCAGCAACCTTCAGTGAGATCCATAGCTGAAATAAAACAATTATATCGCGTTCCTTCTTAGGAATTCAAATTATTTAAGACAGTTATTTACACATTATTCTGCCAATGTTTATCAAGGTTAAATAATTCAATTTAAAATAACGATATGCAAAGTAGGACCCATAATAGTTTATTTCCAAAATATAGTCAAATATTGGGAGTAGTAAATAAATAATATGGAAATACACCAAGTATTTAGTGGGAAAAGAATTATTAGATGGTTAATTATATACAAGCATATATATATATATATATATATATATTAGAGACATGCAAAAATGAATCATTCGATGAATGGCTGCAGCGATGAGTCAGACGTTTAATAAGATTAATAAAAGATTAGAATAATAGTTATTTTGTTAGATGCTAGCGAACTTTTAGGCAGATTGTCACTTCGTAAATAATCTATTTAAAGCATCACTTTGGCGAATGTAGAAAACAAATTGTAACGTGAACCGAACAAATTCACCCGCAACCAAGGTATTGCAAGCCTTTTAATCTCTGCGCTAATCTGTACGCTGCAATGTTTAACGGAGATGGGATATTAAGTTGAAAAACATTATGATTAATCACTTGAAATAAGAATCATCTACAGACTCCAACCATTGAAACCAAACAAACCTTGTTCTTCGTCATGATCCAGTAGAACAACGTGTATGACGAGTAGAGAACTACTTGACAGGAGGTTACAACCATAACCGTATAATCATTCTTCAGATAACCATAGGTCATCCAACAACAACCTCTAAAATTATACTATCCTTCATTTGTTTCTCATGTTAGTTAAGCTTAGCTCATTAGTATCCCAGCCTCAATTAAGGATAGGTTCATTATATTGGTTAGTACTCTTCACACCACTTTCCTCTCGCTGTCATCAGGAAGCGTTTTAGTAGCTGAACATGTTAAAACTGCCGTTTATCAAATATTGCACACATGAGTTTCGTCAATCAACCATTAATATCTAAATGCCTTATTCTACACAATTTTCTTTCGTTAGTTTATTTTTGTTAAAAGCATGCTTATTCATCAAAGTCTGTAGTTCTAATCTCGACGTTGATAAATGTCAGTTATTCAGCACTCACCCAAGAATCCCCATAAGAAACGGTGCGCCTGAAATCTCACTCGTATCCTTGCGCTTCCAAATTTGCCGACATATTGGGCTGAAGAGAATAAAATTTGCCACTTTGCTCCACAGTTATATTTCCTAGCAATTGTTCTCTTTTATTCCTTCTTTTCGGCTAGATTATATTAATAAGCACTCTTTTTGATCAATTTAAACTTACATTCCACAAAAGAACAGTCCCACTGTCGTGAAGAATGCAAGAATTGATAGAAGGTTAAGAAAAGTGACTCCATGTGTGAAAATCTCAAACATTTTACCTAAAATAATACTTAATAAGTAGGCTTCATTGATATCAACTACCAGTCATATAAGAATAAGTGGATGAAAGGTGGCAAATGGTGGCATTTTTAAAACTATAGCACATTTTTGATATAATTTAAGAAATAGTTATAGATAATAACATATGACCCTTTGGAGACAAATGGCATTCAAGTGATCGTGCAAACACTATAATGTCCTGTTCTAGACAATTGGAAAGATAGAGAAAGAAAATCACTAGAAAAAGTTATGCAAGAATTGACTAAAACTTAAACCTGTTCGTCGTTATGAGAAAATTGGAACATAAAAGGTAAGAAGTAGCTGGATAAGTTCACGAGAAAAAAGAAGAAGAAAAAGACTGAAAAAACAAGAAATATTACGGAAGTGAAATATGTGGTGTTGGAAGGAAATAATCAAGGACAACAAGGGTAGCCAGGTGTGCACTCTAAGCAGGACTAGCTTCCCATGCTGCTTACCAGTGCTTCCTTTTGTACCCCCCACACAGTACGTCAGAGGGCGGGACCAGGGAAGATAACAACGCGCGCTCTCTAAGGCGAACTACCCCCGTGATGGTGACGGATTGAAAGGAAAACCATGCTCGATCTGAGCTGATTTCTGTGTAAACATATGTAAATAAGCTATCTTTCATCCCTAATCTATACAAGTAGTTGAAAAAGATAGGTTTTTTTCTAACAGAAAATCTTTATCTACATCTTAACTACCACTTGGAAATGCTCATTGAAAATTGACTTCAGGCACAGTTTGTTAAGTTCTCTAATAGTACCCTTTATTTTTAGGTATAGCACTTCGGCAGAATAATTTATCGTCAGTAAGTGCTAAATTAGCTAAACAGGCCAAGTATAGCGAGAAATGACGTAAATTATATTTTATTACCGAGATTAGCTACACATTGTCTCAAATGAAATAAAAGTAAATATTACTGTAGTTGATGTTACAGTACATAAATCTTACGTCCGCTTTAGTTTTTTTGTTTTGATCGGTCATAGTCCGTTGTTACGTATTGATGTCTTAAGACGAAACAACCTGCCTACTATCTAGATCCCTCGTCGAGATTATAAAACGTAAACAAATTATACATATATGTAATAAATATTAAATAAAAGTACATACATAGTTGGGTTACACAACTGGTGATAAATTGGTGGACTGCATTTTGTCTACAAGGAGACGCGCATAGTTATGTGAAAGCAACTGCGTAGTAATCAATTATCGGAGGACGCAACTTTCATTTCCAAGCAATTATTGGTTATGACTACTCAAACGATATAACTTAGTCTTTTTTTATGTCAGCAGTTCAGACTTCAACGCTAACTGAAACTGCGTCATTCTAGTTGGTTATGCATATTATTATGCACTTTCTTTAGAGACATTTAATTAATTTCATGCAAACCTATCAACTAACAATTCACTCGTGCGTTGGTAAAATTACGTAAAAAAATCTAATATTAATACTTTTTTTTATAATGCCTCGAAAATAAAACTCGAATACTGTTATCTTCCTAAAAAATATATGCACCTATATTAGACAGTATTAAATATTCAAATTTTATATTTCTGATTATCTGAACCAACAGGTTTTCGCCATGAATATATCTTCGAATTTCTATTATAGCATATTGGAGATTGCAGTTAACTGTAATTATAATAGACTATACATAATCTAAAATAATTATTTTGACCAACTTAAGCGATGATGAGTTTTTATTGTAAGAAACATCTTTAATCAAAGTATGGCATCGGACAGTAAAAAGGAGTTAATAAACAACATATCGACATAGAGTTTGGCATTCACGTTTACATCAGAAGAAACCGAAGATCAAGCTTACGAAACTACTGTCGGCTACTGCATTTGAATAAATGTTTGTCTTTATTATCTGTAATTATCAGTCTTGGTGGGAAAAGCGTTTGATTAACAGTAGAATTCCAAAGAACTAGGCTTTACACTAATAACAAGTAATAGACAAATCTAGCGCTCAAAACATAGTTTGCTAAGAAATCGATATGGTTTGTGGTCATTGAACTATTTGGAGAAAGATCGTTCTTACTCCAAGTAACTGCTAATCTCACGACAGCAAATCTAAAAGATGCTCCCAAACATGTGCTATTTCTTTATTACATTGCATATCTGCGCCATAATGAGGTCAACACCAATGTTACCGAAAATCTTAGAAATTACTAATTTCCAGGAGACTGATTTTATTTAGTAAATATATTTATGCAAATTACCGAAAAACTCTGAAAATCATGAATGCGCAATTTTGTTTTGCTAAATTTCGAAGATACTGTAGCCTACGATAAATATGCTAATCTAAAGGTTCAACTCCCAAAAGTACATATTACAAGCGAACAATTGAAGCCAATTATTACATGTGGGTTGATAACGAGCATGTGCAAAATTACGCTTGCAACCGTCTATTGTTGTGAGGTGAGGATCTGAAGTGGAAAGCAGTAGTTGGACATTCACGGCAAAATTTGCTTCACTTGCATAGAAGTGTGAGAGAGATGCGGTGATTCACCACTGTTCGCTAAATTTCTTGTCACATCTCCACTAATTAGGGCTGCAACTACAGCAAGACAATTGTATGTCACGAAGAGTACAGCCCGGGGTTCCCCCAGGAATAATTGCCCTCAATTTTTGAAATCTCATGTAATCGTTGCCAACCGAACTATTTTGGGCGATTATTGCTCATCTCAACCACAATATGTTCAAACAATCAGAAATTCTGAGGACATTAAAAATGACCAACATCCTTGTTATTCCTAATCGTTCCGATTGTTATAAACATTGAATTGTCGAAAAGGGACTGAAGGAATTCTGGGATAAACTGCCATTGATATATAAAGCCAATATTTTCAGTTAATAATGTTTTTTAAACAAAAAACTCTTTCTAAACTATAAAAATTAATTGCGGCAATAAATAGCTTTAACTTATTTACTTTTTCAACAAAACTAGTTATTTCTACATTTTTATAGACTGCCCGTGTTCTCTTTACTACCGATATAATAACCCAATATAATGCTCCTTTATTAACTAAACTGAGATATTAGAACTCTCAAGAAGGCTTCGTTCTAGATTAAAAAAATTCCTTTAAAAGCAGCAATAAAAAGAATAGTAGCATTCTGATCACTCCACCCATCGTTCGTGACCATGTAAAGTTGAATTACGATATTTCGCTTACTTCGTAACTCATTTAAACCCACTATCAGACTAAAAGAATGAGAGTTACTTGTTTCCAATCTTGTGGGATTTTTCTACTTTCTCTACATCACCCCTTCCTGGTGAATTAGGCTCTTAAGCTCAGAAGAAAGTGTGTTGGAACTATTCCACTAATTATCGTCAATGTACATAAAATATGGTTTGTTACTAAAAAAATAGATATTTCATGTAAACTTATATATTAATCCACTTTTTAGTTGAATTTGGTATGGAAACACATAATATCAGAAGTATCGGACCTACTTTTTCAAAGGAAAGTTTTTTTTTAATATCATATAGCATATTTTAAAATAGGATGTAAAATATTACCATCAAATTGGATTTCCATTAAGTCAGTTAGTTACTTAAATATGTTTCATACATCTAGCATTAAAATCGCAAAAATAAATATTATTGAAAATACGAGTCTAGCATATGGGTAACTTTAAGAACATATAGAACATTGGTGGATTTACATTCTCAGAAACAAAGGTCAAGTATAAAAGCCAAGGCGAAAATATTATTCAGAAAAGCCTGAAGAAAATTTCTCGAAATACTATGAACAACAATAATGATTTTAATGTGATCATTAAATTAAAGAATGCTGTTGGCTATATTTTATATAGTTTCTTAAAATTCAAACAAAGTATTGTTATCCACCTGGGGAATTGTATAAATGATTATCTCAGGTTTTCAGTGGGAAGCAGTTATCCACAGATATAAGCATTGTAATGACAAGTTAGGCTTACTGTATTCCGTTAACCTAGAGTTTTTTAAAAAAAAATAGACTTATCCATCCCATAAGCGAAACCAGCATTCCAATCGGTTTTTGTTAAATCGTTTAAAATATACGATGGATGGGACTTGATCTATAAATAGGAGCACTAGCGCTGATATAATATTGGCAATTTAAATCAAGTGGTATTTTCCATATTCCTAAATAACTCCGATAAATAGAAACTCCCAATAATAGAATCGCAAACTACTAAATTGTTTCTTTCAGTGTGACTAAGCATAAAACAGCGGGATCAAGTAGTTTCGCAAGATGACAACCAGTTCATAAATTCCATGTTGGAAGAAAACTATTTAAGTCTACGAAGACCACGAACTTTATTTAAATAACCTAGTGTATTTGTTCGACACTTAAGTGCTTTATTACCATGACGTGTTTATTTTGTTCAGGAAAAAGAAAAACAGTCAAAGCAAAGGAACAGTTCTAATAGGCTTATCAAAGCAACCACACTGTTCCTAGACAGTGACACTTCCAAACTTTCACTTTATCGGTCAAAACACTAGAATTCTCGTTTATCTAGAGATGCTTGTATATTTACTAAGCATTTAATAACACAAATAGTAACATTAGGTGATAACTTTTATGACAGCACTGCACGAGGAAACACTGTTTTCGTCGACTAATTTAATACTACTTTTTTATGTTGGACTTGGATGATGTAGTCTTAGGTGCACAAGGGAAACAAGCAAACATATTGGGACTTATAAACAAAAACAAGCATCGAAACTGTAGAAGTCTTAGAACCACTTAAGATAGCAGATATCTAATTAAACTTGGCATACTGGAAGTTAGAATGAAGCTCCTATGACACGAGTAAAAGTCAATGAGTAGAAGACATTTCGGATCCAAAAACAACAATCTTAAAGAGAAACAAATTGTATTAAATCAAATAATTTAGAATTTTCTGAAATGTCAACATGAAGAAATCACAACAGCATCATATTCACACTGGATAGATTGGCCACGTTCGTTAAAGAATACGCCAGTGGTGATGAAATGACCAGAAACGGTTGGTTCCTATAAGTTTCTATCTGAATTCGGTTTCTGCCGATCTATTTGCTTGCTAGGAATTAGGCGTGTGTCGCAGAGCTCATTGTTGGCGACTTTGGTCGGTAGAAAGTGTAATGTAGCAACTGTTTTAAAGTATGACAACTGCTTTGTCCTTCATGCCCAATTGCTGTTCTAAGTTATCATCTAGCAGTAGAAATGAAACGTAGAATGATGGATGCGATCATTAGATCAAACATTCCGCCTTATTTTGGAACATACAAGCAACGTAAAATATAGGACAGTGCCTTTGATAAAAATTTGAAATGCCGTACAAGTTATTGAACTGGTCCTCAGAAATACATGGCACATGCTTCTAGGAGAAAATCGACAACAGGAAGTATCTTGATGAGCTGGAAAGGAATGGTTCATAGAAAGAGCAGGTATTTCATTTCCCAGTACCGGGTATTTTAACGAGGGTACTGCTTAGGAAAAAGGCAAAAATATAATATAACTTATATGGAGTTGTGCGAAACTATTCACGCTGACCTGATCCAAAAATGGTTTAGCCAGATGGACTGGCAAATAAAATGTTACTAATTTTAAAAAGTAAAGATAAAATAGATGCGCACTTATTAAAACATAAGCATGTAATACATATGTAAGAAACAGTTAAAAAGATTTAAAAAATAGACATTTTCATAGGCTTAAGGTTAAATATCCAGAAACGTGGTGCAACTGAACTAGAATAGTGGGATTATAACCAAATGAAAATAGCTAGAGGCACAAATAGTGCCATTTGCATGGCAAAGAAAATCAACACTACGGATGGAGTTCTTCGAACACGTCTAGAGAGGAAATAGGCCATCGAAGCAACTACAGAATACGTTTAAAAAAATCTACCTCTTCTGTATGAATAAGTACTCATCAATAGTCCTACGTCATGGACAGTTGTCTCTCCTTTTAAAATTTGTTTTCGAGGTACATCAATTGAAATTTGTTTAAAATTAGTGTTACTGTAATTTATAATCCTTCTTAATTAGGGGTAACTAGCAAGAAAAATTATTTTTACTCACTGTATTTTACTTCACAGGTAGTTTATTTCGTTATTTTCTTTGATTCTATGATGACTTATTAGTTCTATTACATTCCATGATGTTTTATTAGTATTAGGTCAATAGTAATGTTAAAGTCTACTTGCCGGTATATTCTCCAGTTCTGGATCCAGCTCTGTTTCTTACGTTCTAAGTCCAAGTAATTTTGGATCTCTTGATCTTCTAGAACTCGAACTATTCTCTTGCAGCTAACCGTCACTTATCACCACTCTATAATGTACTTGTAAGTAACTTTAAGTATTTATCAATCCAGCACACATTTTATAATTAATTAGCTATGTTGATAAATACGTACAATCTTCGATACAGTGGTTTGGTTCTTGTGAACATTCTTTAGAATTTTATTTTCTATTTGATTTAGATGTTACCATACATTCTTTTATTTTTATTGCAACTTCTCATACACAACTAGGAAACTAGTACTGTACTATAGTATTGATGTATCGGTGATTGTCCTTGCCAGATATATCGTATTTATCTCTTCTTAAATCTAACCATATAATACGAAAGCAAAACTAGGTGGATATTTCAAGACAAGAAATATCCAAGAAAATAAACTTTAAAACAAATTATGAAATAAAGGCGATGTTTGTAGTATGGAGACAACGACAAAAATCAATAAACACGAGGCAACTGCCTCTGACACGGGACTGTTGGTGAGTGCTTGTTCAGACTAGGTCTGTTACGTACTCTGTAGTTTGCTTACGATGGTCAATTTCCCCTTTATCTGATATATCTTTTTAAAAATATACTAATAAAAAAATATATATTTGTAAGTATCTCGGATTTCATTAGCTTGTTTCTCCTTCTCTTAATTTCCTCTTTTAATTATTTGCTACAACTAGGTTACACTTTTAACAACAGGTATTATGCTGATCCTATTCTTATTGTCAAATTGGTTTACGAAGATGCATTTGATGGGTTGGATGGTACACATAAACATTGAATCAGATGCATCTTTAAACTGTAGCACGACCAGAATTAAAATATATAATCCTTTTCAAATTAAAAATACTTTTCAGCCTTTAATAATGATTATATTATTAAAATCACAATGATATATAAGTAGTGAAGTGAGTGAACTTCAAACTTTCTAGTCTGAAGCCCTGTCTCATCATATGAGAGCCATAATTCAGTCATCTACGATCTTATTATTTTACATTTTTTCTAGATGTTTACTCTTATACGGTAGTACCCGAAACAGATCCAGCATTTACCGCTTATTTTTTAATGATATCCTATAAATGGGCACAACTAAAATATTGTTCGGTATATGGTGGACGGTATCACTAATGGATATTGACGAATCAGAAAAGGCAACACTGCCCCCAGTCTTCTTTTGAGGTGACCAGAAGCGTACTAGCAGGTTCCATATAAGGAAAATAGCAAGTGAACTAGTCTAGTCGACTGACAAAATCATGCTTAGAAGCTGCATCTATCTGTTTTCTTCAAATTGATATTTTAAGAAAAGTAGATTTCTTCTACTTTTTACAGTAGAGAGCTTAATTTTTGCAAAATCGTAATCTGCATATTTTCAATTCTCGAGCTCATTTGCTATGGAACAAAACGCTTTTAGCGAACTATGGGGGTTAAAGTCTTGCAACTATATATTAATTGATTAATATTTTAAAATCAAATAAAACGACAAAATTTCCACTTAGGTTATGAATATATAACTGTAACTGTAAAAAGATTTTGCAGGTAGGTGCTGAGCAGTTGCTGCAAATGACTAATGATTGCTTGTGATTGAGAATATTTTCGATATGGGAATTAGTTTTACAGCAAGCAATTCTTTTGTTTTGCTTGATCTCTAATATCTGCCTGTCTCCTTGTAGGGCAAAGATAGCATTCAACCACTGATGATTGTAGGCACAACTTTACCTTTGGAATACTAGTAGAATAAGCTATTTGAGCGACAAGCTGCTGTGTCCCAAATGTACACAAATGGATTTCGGTGAAGTGAGCTTACTTTTATTCATGTAGAACAGGTATAAGAACGCCCAAATAAAAAGCATTCACAATGAGCCTAATATATACAATTCGAAATACAGATTAATTCACGTTTATATTTAAATAGCTATCGACATTATGAATTGTGAAGCAGGAATTAAAATGTTATGAATTAGCCCTATTTATAAAATATTAATGCATAGTGAACATGACCTAAAGCGATAATTACATGAATGCTAGGGTAACTGTGGTATTTCAAGCATAATTCTATATTTGACATCGGCAATAAGTGATGGCTGAGGTTTTCCAAGCTACAAATTGTAGAAGTAGATCTCTGAGTGCTCTTATATTTGCAAAAAAGACTATTATTTATAGATTTTGTTTTCTGCTTGATGATGATAACGCCGATATGCTTCTTCTATACACCGCCCTCCAACAGATTGATTTATTTTAACGTTTTCATTAGCTATAGGCGAATTTGGCCTACCACTTGTGCAGTAGCACTTTGAAGCCAGAATATTTCATCCATCACTTACGACCGACCTTATAGATACATGTCTACAACAGCTTTACTCGTGTAAAATATCACCAGCAATAAGACACTAAAGGTCTGCTAATATTATATTTATATGAGACCGATATATCATAATTTTAACAAATTTAAGTCATTTCTCAAAGGTGTATTGGCTAACTCACTTAGTTACAAGAACTGAAATGGATCTGATTGGAAGTAGTCACTGATGCATGCTAGAGCTAGTAATATTAAGTGGCATGATTTTATAGATGAAGAATCAATTCACTCATATCCATTTATGTTTCGATATATCGGGAACACTTGAGATGCGTGACCTGAACGAACCGGTCGGGAACTTGGATGGTACTTCCACAAAACTACCGGAACGGTGCTTTCCTGTCGATCCTTTCCTGCAACAGATCGCTTGCGTAAGCTGAATCAAATTGAGGACAGCTTCAATTGTTTTCATATAAATTGATGGTTCATCCTCGCCATCCATGAAAAGTGGTCCGAACATAAAATATTCTATCTAAATACTTATTGATATAATATAAATATTCTTAAGTATTAAATTCCAGAAAGCATAAATAAAATTTTATAAGGATAGTTTATGGGATTGTGTATTATGCTTAAAAATTGATTCGTACTATCACTTGCTCTAGATATCAGTAAAAATATTCCTTCAATATAGATAATATTAATAATTTAAGAATGACATAAAGTAAACTATCAAAAAGGACTAAAATCGAAAGAAAGTTGAAGCCATTAACGTTTGCTCAAATTAAGTTATAATTCATATTACCATCTGATTATCAATTTTTTACTCTGTATCTATCAACATCCGTATCAAATCCAGTTGTCACTACTATCCCGTCTATTAAACTAGTTTTTCTCTCTTTATATTTTTATAAATGAAATTCATCAATCTACACTTACTCGAGGCTTTCTGAGATCTTTCTCAGGATATTCCCAGCAGGAAACGAGATGACGGTGGAAGTAGTCTGTGTTGACGCTCGATCACCTGATGGTAAGTAAATAAATATCTGTATATCACAACTAGAAACGATTTCAGAATAATTAGTCTGCAGAAGTGCATAATTTGTCTGAAGTACAAAACTTCAGATTTATCTGACGTTATGATAGAATTAGTGGTAAAAGACAGGAGAGGAGCCATTCATCAGTGCCAGAATTGAAGGGTAACGGCTTCGTGCTATAGTGGAGTTGTGGATCTGTGATATAACTACTTGTGCTATCACCTACAAATCACTTGAAATATTGACCTGAGAAGCACTAATTTTCGGTGAATAAAAATTGTTCTGCTCTTCTAATACAACTTTTAAATTCGAAATTTGCTTTCCTATGAAATAAATCTATGGCTAACATGGCATCCATTCTCTTGTTACTTTTACACACCATGCTATCTAATCTAACAATTGCGTTATAAAAGGAATTTTTAAAAATTATTGTAATTTTGGAAATATAGGTAAAAGCTACTTATATTGTTTTACGACTGTCACAAACATAGACAAGGAAAGTGATGTTTTGCGTATCACATCAACTTCTACATACGCGAATTAACAAATAAATTATTTATCACTAAACTTTAAGAATACGGCTGCAAATAATATAGCAAATGTGCAAAAAAATGCTAGTAGACATTCGACAGAACACCTTATTTGAGGTCATTCAGAGATAGTTCTATGAAATTTTAAGAAGGTTGTTAGATGTCATTACGCCATTGCAAGAAATGCAAACAAAAGAATTAGCCTATATATTTCTCACCCTACTATTTTCCCATTAGATTCCAATAGGCTTACGTGGAACTAAATTCCCGTCAATCTCTTTCTCCTTAAATTCTCACTTTAAGCTTCTAGAATTTTGGTTTTGTTGATTGTTTCCTTTCCCACTACCTGCTCATCGTTCCCTCAGTTATTAATTAAAAAGTGTGCGCTCTTTTCATCTATACGCAATTTTTTGGAGAAAAGTTTGTCTAAGGTAACGGATCAAAAGAATATTTCCTTATAAGTTGTCATTTAATAAAATGTTGTTTGTGTTATACGGTCAAACATAATTTAGCGTAACTAGTAACTAGGGTGCTTCATAAAAAAACTGCAACAATTTCCACTAGGCAAATTTTGTCTTAGATTTTCCATGGATATATATATATATATGCTTTGTAAGTGACAAGTGATCCACATCCAAATTAGTGCACTCAAGCGATGAATTAAGGCCATAAACTAGCAAACAACCACTAGGACAGTTAACGGATCAGTGGAAAGTCGTGCATCTCAAAACATGAGCAAACAGTACTTGTGTCATCGCTCTCAATTAACTCGTTGCTTAAAATTCATAATACCAGCTAATATCTTATTAGTAAATACTGAACTCGTTGTCCATCAAGCTGGTGATTCTTCCACTGATATGAAGACGGTTGACTAATGGAGCGTTGATCTACATTATTTAGGCTTGGACATCGCATTCAGTATTGTGGATATCTTGATGAGCTCAAAGACAATCCACAGAGATACCTGCGTATTCTTGTAGTATTACCTATTAGCTGATCCTCACTTAAATGGATTTTTATTTGCTCTTATGATTTGGTATTGTTATTTATATAAAATAACTTAAAATGCACCCATGAGATAATATTTACTTAATTAGCCATCAAAAGTTAGCATAATACTTTTTACTTTTTGCTTTTTTAAATCCACGAACTATATAGAAAAAATCATATCACTCTAAAATAAATGAATTTTTAGAAGCAGATTTGTTTCTAAAATTTGGCGTTCTGTACCTATATATTTCTCTACTACTATCAACAACTTTGCTTTTGCGAATAAGAAAATGAAATTATATTCCAGAAAAATGGAATACGACATGTATATTTGTATCATTTCTAGTTACCTTTTTCTTCTTCATTTTTGCTATGGATGCACCGTTCAATTATCCTTGATAATAGTGACTTTCCACGTTCCTTTCGTGGAAAAATAACGAATAGACTTAGTTGAAGGACTGCAAGACCCATTCCAATGCCATTGGGAGCCTAAAGCACTACAATTGTACCGTATTCATAAGGAGCTAATTAACTTGAATTTCCTGAAAACTACAGCTTAATTAGTTTCCTAAGAGATTAGAGCATTGGAAAATTAACTAGTTTTTCGGAAGCAAGATAGTGTAAATGTGCAAAAGTTCTGAAATATGATAATACTTCGTTTTATATTAGTTGTTAATACGGTAAGAATAGCGATCTGGAAATAGCTAAGATAAAACAATAAGAAGCATCACATTTTTTAACCCCAATTATCAGATTTTTAATGTTTAAGACAGCTATTCATGTCTTTGACTTCTCACTTCTATACATTAACTGAACACTATTTCAATGAGAAATTAAAATGATCAAAATGAATTAATATTTAATATTCTATGAATAATAGTTTACTTGCTATAAACTCACCATAATATATGGGTCGAGAACAATATTTCCGTAGAGAAACCATTGGGAAGAAACTAATAAATTTACGATGCACATCGGAAGAGGAAGGGTATCACAACAACGTCGACGGAGAACAACTCCCTAAAGAAGCCTATATGTTGTGACAAGTGAAAATGGGATTAGCTTAAGTTGAGAATTTATATGAAACAGTAAAAGCACAGTATAAACAGTAAGGTATGTGATAAAGTGAGTGGAAGTGGAATTGTATGGAACAATCCTAGCAGAAACTAATAAATTAGCCTACCAATCCTGCCAATGGAGCTCCAAAATTAATTATATTGAATGTCATGCAAGCCACTCCAAGGTAGTCGGTACTTGGGAAATATTCCACCCACACCAACATCCCTGTGATTGCCAATAATACCAAGCCAAACTGCACAGCAAAACAACACTGGAATATTGGTATCAATAACATTTCTTATTCTATTAGATTTTAAACGGAAGAATCTGACCGTCTTAAATTTCATCAAAGCCAAAAAGTTTTACACTTCTTACAACATTTTTCCGATCATCCGAAAATAATAATAATAATAAGCCTCTATTAAGTTCAATCTATGAAACTCATTTGACTAACCTTTGGCTTAGCAAACATGAGATAGAAGAGGCAATAAATTGAAAACAGTGATACTCCTACTAAATTAACAGTTATCATGGTGTAATCCACCTTAAGAAACCCGTATCGAAGCCAAAATGAACCTCTGAAAACAGTGTCATAGAACAGTCTATTTGTGTGCTTTTATTGGTGCGTATATAATGTAGGTTCAACAAATATAAGTATTTTAGCTCACTGTTATTTATATATCTTATCCCGATTACCTGGTTGACAGATATGCTGTAGGTGAGCATATCCGTCACCTTCAAATCTGCAATATAATGGGTATTGTCATATAATAATATAAACATGCCACATGAACTTGAGGACAAATTAGCTAGCAATATTTAGATTTCAAGTACCGACGGCGCATTCTAAGGCTCCTTCACTCAGCCAAGCATATATTATTACCGAGTTGCTGAATTAATGTGTATTTCTCCAACTTGGGGATAAATTTATCAGCAGAAATTCAGACGTCGTTTTTAGAATAGGAACAACTGAACATTTTAAAAATATGCTTATATAAGAAGATTTAATCGCATAACACCTATGACATTGTCATAGTTAATAAGAACATCTGAAAAAGAGTGGATTTCAGCTCGCTAAAAGAAGTAACTTAATTTTTTTTTGAAGACTTTATTCAAAATAATATTGGAAGATAGTTTTTCTGCTGGTTACAGTGCTGAAGTGTTTGCCTCACAAAGGTGAACTGGTTCTTTCTTTTTAGAAATGTTAAGCTTTTCCTACAATATGATTTCTATGTTTATTTTAGAAGAAAAATCTATATGCAATCTCAACATTATTAAAAGGTAAAATTGTAATTCATTAATGATTTGATTTTTTTCCATATTTTTGGTATATGAAAACAAAAATATATAAAAAAATAATTGAATACTTTGAAAAGAAACATGCTAATCAAGCTGTGATCTTTACCTGTACTTGGAATGACGTCATCTCATTTATTAAAATGGCCAATAAATTTACTAAGATTTCAAAATACGAACCCTAGTAACCCCATCAGAAATGGCATTCCACTGATATCCTTCGTACCTTTTCGCCGCATGATTTCCAAACAGATGGGTCTAAACATGAAATTAACAAGAGAATGGTTTAGAAATAAGATTTCTGTTAATAGATTATATGTCCACATCCTGCATTCACGGTAAGACAGTCTCTTAATGACTTATTTACTGAAAAATAAATCAAGCCGAGCGTCTACACTACTGATTTTGGTTCTGGTCGTCCAAAATATTTTCCTATTTTTTAAAGTATAGTGATATTCTAGAGAATTGTTGTTCAGTTAGCAACATCTTCAGCACTTTCAGATTAAATACATTAGTATTAGCATTTAAATTCAAAACAATTCAAACTTTACTTTGCAACTAACTTTATCTCTCTATTAATTTAAATAATTGTGTTATAACTTAAGGAACAAAATGCAATTAATTTCCTTAAATTCGCAAAATTTTACTCTAGGGAATTTATAAAGATATTTAATGTTAAAGGAAAAAGTAACATGAAGTAGAGCTTACATTCCACAGATAAATAATGCAATTGTAGTGACAATCGCGGAACACGACAGTATTTGGAGAAATTGGTGGATATCCATACGAATAATACTGAAAAATGTACTTGCTGTTAGACAAATGTTGGTTTAAAAATGGGATAGGCAAGCAAGAATAAAGGGAACATTGCAAAAACAAACGTGAAATATGAATAATATTTGCTAATATTGACAGTGACGTTATTTGTTGACAGAAAATTAGGAAAGAACGACTGCAAAGTATTCTAAAAATGGAGTAATATTCATGGGTGGCAATAATTTCATCATAGAAGACAGAAACAAACATTTAAATGAACTATAATATCAATTCACAGCAACTGAGTGTTCCAAAAATTAGAACAAGTAGAATAAATAAAAACTGCGAATATGTGCCCTAAAGAGGTCCAACTCGGCATGATTTTTGCTCTCTTCTTCTAAACCATATAATTACATTAACCTGTCCCTTTCTCGATCTGTTGTAAATCAATATTTCATCTGATTCTTATGCTAATTTGATACCTACATGTTTACCTAATAAGGCATATTCCATCCATAAGCTTTTAGATGAAAAGAACTGTCATCTTTCCCCTCCCTACAGACAAGCAGTGTCTTCGAACCTCAAACAAAGATTTCTGTTTGAGCATAAAATTCACTCCAATTATCGTGTGACCTTGAGTACAAGTTTTACATGGTTCTGCTTAGTTTATAGTTTCAGCTCCTCTAAATCACCAAAATGTTCTGTTTTGAATGAAGCTCCTTTTATGAGGATTTATATTGACTACGAAAAGAAAAGTTTGGCACAATAGTTACATCAAGAATTCTTCCTCCTCAACATAAGATACCATATTGCAAAGGAGCGATAACCAAGGTCTTTTTAATAGAAGTACCGGTTCTAAGTAGACTTCTTCTTAATAGTTTAAGTATTACGCAGTGGCAGCTACACAAAGGTCGATCATTCTCAATAGAAATAATGTTTAAAAACCTGTCTATGAAGGAATATGCAATCATAATTGCAATAAAAAATTTGATAGTCAAGGAAACCCTTACGCTCCTCCCCTCATCTCTATCTCTTCTACACCCAGTTGTGCTAGTATTTTGCAATAGTAAACAAGCTGCTTAATTCATGATTGAAGGATAAAGTAACAATAAGATATAAAACAGCACATTTTGGGGTGAACTAATTGTGGGATTAGAACTTTGTCCTCAGATAAGTTTATACATTGATCTATACACACCGCGCGAAAAAAACCTTACTTTTAAGAAAACACGGAAGTTTGGCAATTAAGCAAAAAAGCCCAGAAATTATTACAGAAACAGGAGTACAACACTAAGGAAAGTAATGCAACTAGAATGAAGGGAATTGATAATAAGTATGAGAAACACTTCAAAAAAATAGGGAGACAAAGGTCATACCAAAATAAACTGATGTATGAAATAAGATGTTACAAAGTCTATATTAATCAATAGTTTATCAAAGAACGTTGTAATATGTGGGCCACCGTGGTAAGATTGTTAGTGTCAATCGTAACGAGTTCATCGATAGTCGAAATCAACGACAACACGTTATTCGTCAATGAGAGCGCTCAGAGGGGAAGACACTGAGTGTTTTTTATTAATTTGTTTCCAAATTTTAAGCCACATTACCTAAATTTTAAATAGTCTTCTCTTGTCTATATTTATAACACCTCACTAAATCTAGGTATAATTTATTGTCTTGCCATAAATTTTGTCTATTTTATGTAGAAAAAAACGAAAATAGATATTCCACTGAGTAGTGATGAACATGGGGATGAAGGAGAACTATGGCGAGAAATATCCTAACGAAAGAACTGTTTAGTGTCTAAGCCTAATAAATTCACATTAATCTGGCATCTGAAACACTTAATCCATTCAATCACACTGTAATCTTCCCTCAGTAACAGTTTTACTGCGCAGGTAGTAGAATATATAAGTTTAGCTACTACATAAAAGGAAATAACATTAGCCTCAAAAACGACATGTGCCACCTCTCAATTGTTTTTCTTCGTTAATAAACAAACTTCATTTATAATTCGTCAATAGGATTTAAATTTCAGCTGCTAATATATTAGATATCCTGAACAAACACCGTTGTTAACTCAGTGCATCAAACTTCGTTTTAACTTTCAATTCAAACAGAACAATTAGAACATATAAACCACATATGCAAATGAATCCACAAAATCAATAACAACTGTTTTGGTTCTGCTGCAATATTTCTAATAACAAGCGGTTCAATGAAGCCGCTTCATTCCGATATACCAGATGATGTCAATAAGTCAAAACCTCAAAAGATGCTCTTAAGTAAACAATAATTGAGGCTAGTTGACCAAGCAGTGTCATAAAACAATTCTATACCACATGTCCCGTGTGCTAAGTGGGATTGGAGCTCTCTGCCAACGGAGTGGAATCAGCGGATGGATTCGACACAACCAAGTCGTATCCGAGACTGATCAGTGAGCACCACGCACATCGAATTCCGTCCAAAGACAGTAGAAATAGGCGAATAGGGTCAGAGACAAGACCGTAGGGTGGGGAAAAGCAAGAAGAATAGGGGAATACCTGTGGGAACGAATCTATACTTCATCAAGTGAAATAGACGCAATTCGCATCGAGCACACGATTTAGATCGAATACAGTCCGTGGAAGAACAAAGACCTGGCTGTCAACCAACCATCTGCACGATCCACTACATTCCAATCAAAATTCAAATATTTCTGGTACAGAAGAAGATGGCCTACAATTTCTGGCGACTGCCACTTTGTCACCTGTTGGCGTTGTACAGCACCTCCACTGACTGGTCCGTTCCTTCCAACCCGTCCCTGTCTCTCGACTATTTTCCATCGCATCAAGTACAAATCGATCGATCGGAGCGAGAGACGCCCATCCGGCAATGGAAGTACACCGGATCG
>JAJAVP010000139.1:55544-112369 GCA_020740425.3 Heterorhabditis indica | reverse complement strand
TGGCAGAGAGCTCCAATCCCACTTAGCACACGGGACATGTGGTATAGAATTGTTTTATGACACTGCTTGGTCAACTAGCCTCAATTACTCTTCCTTTTTTTTTAAAGTCATGTGCAGTCTTCAATGTATTCTGATCTACTACCTCTCCCAAAGTAAAAATAAACTATGGCAATGTTTAGTACTTTTTATACTGAAATTTTTTTTAGCTTAAAATTATATTTTAAATACTTCTACATTTTTCTAAATTACAATTGTCGTTGAAAAACTTTCTTCTACTCATAAAAATTTTTAAAATGTTTGTTACTGTGACTTAGGCTTGAAATTTCTTGAAATCACAAGAAAAAATGCAATAGTGAGAATCTCAAAGCGTTAATCAAAACGTTAGTCTTTCAAAATTAGTAGTTCAAAATCCTATAAAACAGACCTAACTCATATTACAGAAATGTTTTTATGTACATAAACATGCACATCTCAATACGTTAATACAAATTACACTAATTTTAAATATGAATCACATTTACATCGTTTAGAACTCATAATCCCAGCCACTTTCGTCGCTACCCGTTGTATAGTTGTCGAACTTCAAAAATGTTTCGAACTTGCTTGTACTAGTCTCAGTCATAACCTAAAATACATGTAAATATGTAAAAGGACTAAAGAGTAACAAAAGAAGATATGTATTAAATATGTTGAATGATAAATAATAATTGAGAGAAAACCAGTGTCAAGTACTAACTGGAGGAATAATAGGTGGTTTCATTTTGTGGCTTTTAAACAGTACAAAATCAAATCCATTGAACCATGAATGTGATCCAATGCTTCCAGTGTTCCCATAACCCAATCGTTCTGCTGGCTCCTGCTTACTTAAGCTCAGGATTAAGTCGATCGCATCCTTTGTGAAATATCTGAAAACAGCCGTAGTTCTGTCTTTTACTGATGAAAAGCACATTGTAAATATACATATGAATGCAGGAATGTTAATATAAACGCGTTGAATCGTAAAATGAATATATTGGCTTAGATACAATTTAACACAAAACAAGCAAGTTTAGACAAATAAACACAAGAAACATGTAATATATTTTATTTCCAAAGCGGATGCATCTGGAATTTCCATTGATAATACCTTCGTCACTTAATTTCTAAAAATGCAGCGAAAACGTGATCTAAGCAAAACTCAGCTGATAATTTATCAATAAAAAGCGACTAAAACCGGCTGAAAAACAGAACCTTCGATAGCTAAAATGTTCGTAAATAAATGTCTAGTCAGAATGCTAATCTTTAAATTCAATTTCTTGGTTTTCGCAGTAGAAACTCAGTAAAACCATAATTGTGACTTATCCAAGAAACAAAAAACCAAAATCAGACTTAAATGCGAATTAGCATTAAGTTAATGCTTCAAACTCCAGAAAGATCAATTTAATTATTAACAAAAACGATGACTAGTTGCTATTCATTTATTATAAATAAATGTTGCCGGTTGATTTAATACTCCAATGTTTTCTTTAGATATCAAAACTATTCATTATTTGTAGTTCAAATTTTGGACTGCGATTAGTAAAGATAATGTTCATTCACCATCAGATTTTATAAGAATCTCCGTCTAAGCTGTTGCTTTGTTGAGCTAAGATGACGCGACCTCGGTATCTCCGTGAGCTGTACCTTCACAAGAGACAGTATTCGTAAAACAAACGTAACATAGACTCTAAGGGTGATTATAAGTCCATGCTACTATTCAGGTTTTATGAAAAGAACATAATTGTTGAATTCAGAAGAATTCGGGTTACTTAAAGCGATGTTTTCAAATAATACTAAACGTAAACGATGGATGCGTAAGCAGATTTCCCGCTGAAAAATATACCACAAAAAATGAATGAATTAAGTATATATATATATATATATAAGAATTATTTATTATTTAATATTTAGACGAAATCATGAGACTGCGTATTTCTAGCACCCTTTTCCTCAGTCACAAGTAATAGTCATTAGGTAGGAAGTAGAATGGATGAATTACTAATATGAATCAATGCATATTCTTATTTGGAATTTAAGTGTAGTAACCAAAGATTTAAGCAGCAAGAAGTAGAAAAGCAATAAGTCTGAGTGCTTATCATATATTCATTATGTGAAGAGTTCAGAGATGAATTATATTTTCAAGTTATTAGTGGTTTTCATGCCTAATTTTTGCTCTAATATTCTAGATAAGTATATGATAACTATTTTCAGTAACAAATATTTTTGCCAGGGATATTGGGATACGGAAAGAAAATAAGGTCTTGGGGTTTTTGGCAGTTTATCTATTTCTATTGAACACTAAAAACTCCTACATCTACATGCCTTATGAATTTTATGCTAAATTGCTACTCATTACTGAGTTTACACAAACCTGGGCCAAGCCCATTTTTCTAGTCCTTTTAATATGGCATTATACGTGACCATCGGATCCGAACTCGAAAATGGAGGACTGAAAATTTACTGTAGAACATGAATGTAATTAGAAAATACTATAAGGTTGCCTATCTTTAAACGTACGATCCACTAAGGAGCTCATACATGAAGATACCCAAAGCCCAAAGATCTACGCTCATGTCGTGTCCCCTGTTCAGCACTATCTCTGGGGCCACTTAAATATAATCAATAGATAAAGAAGCAAATTCTAAACGAATCCATAATCAATAATACTATTAAGAAAATTGATATTGACATGCTAAAGTTAGAAGGAATAAAGTTTATTTTACTCTCCATGGTTTCCAACATTTTTTAGCGTGCTAGAATAATTTTTCAATTCACCTTACAATATCATCAGTGTTGGAACTACTGATGGGAAATTACTTAGTTCTAATTATAATCGCACCATATTCTGTGGTGCCGCAGAAAGTCCATGTTAGGCGCTCGTTCTTTAGCCGTTTTGCAAAGCCAAAATCGACCTAAAGAAATATATTATATATCTTATAAATTCCCCAGAAAAAAAATAATGCTAAAAACAGTGTAATAGACATACAAGCTTAGGATTTCCATTTCGATCAAGAAGTACGTTTTCTGGCTTCAAATCTCGGTAGACAATTTGTCTCTTGTGAAGGTACAGCTCACGGAGATACCGAGGTCGCGTCATCTTAGCTCAACAAAGCAACAGCTTAGACGGAGATTCTTATAAAATCTGATGGTGAATAAATATTACTTCTATAAGCATGAATTGATATGTATGGAAAAGGTAACAACGCAAATCTCACTTCCTCTTTAAAATCGTCCAAAGTTCACCTCCAAGACAAGGTTCCATTAACATGTAGATCTTCTGCGAATCTTTGAACGTTTTATACAACCTGAACATAAGACATTCCTTAAATAAATATATATTTACTAGTTATTTCCCATCATCAGTTAAATAATTAAGTACTTTTCCTTCGTCAAACTTCTATATCAAAGTACAATCTGTTCTATTTAATAAAGAGAAATCAGGATAATAACTATCAAAAATAAAAGGATATAGAGTGAATATAATCGAAAATTAGGGAAAAACAATAGGTGAAATATACCTAACAATAAAATCAGAATCAGCTGATAACAAAATTTTCCTTTCTGAAAGCACATGATTTTCTTGCTTTGTCTGGATTATGTGAGCTTTGTGCATAACCTAAATGGGATAAGATTAATTGAGATTCTATAATAGCACAGAGTAAAAATAAAACGAAGTTTAACAAACTTTGAGTGCAAATATTTTTCCTTCACTCTTGACCAGCTCGACTCTTCCGAAGCCTCCCTTCCCGAGTGTCTCAATCCATTGTAGTGAACGTAAAGATATGGATTGCAGTTCATCCGATATGCTGCATGAATAACAATATTGTGTCAGACTGCCTACTTCCCTCACTTGGTGCTGCTTAGAAGTCTCATCTCACTTTTCACTCAATACTATTGTCATAAGTCACACATCAAAAACGACTGATATCTTCAACGAACAATGCCCTGCCATGAATGATAAGAACCAACGAGTTATAACCAGTCTTATCAACAACGGAATTAAAACTATTGCAGAATGAGAGAGTAGACGTATGTTTTTGCCACTGTATGTTTGAAATTCTATAATACGATGTAATAGCCTCAGCTACACTATATTTTCTTAACTCCGATTTGAACATAAGAACGATAATTGTTAAAGTTCGCATTTTGATCACAGTTTAGGAAATTACTATCCTGTTATAAAATTAATTCAATTTTTCAATTTTTAAAAATATTATCAAACGTGATTTTTGTCCGTTTGAATTTATTGTTTTACACTGCAAAAAAATATAAAACACAAGTATGATTCAGCTACTATTAGCGAAGTCTACTTATACCTAAGAATTGGTTCTTGTGTAACGGTCTTTAAATATTTTCTGAAAAATTCTAGAGCTATACGAAACATAAAGCTGGAATCAGAATTAGTGTTTCGCCAATTCATAATGTTTCCCCACAGTTTAGCAGCCGGTTATGACAGCAAACGTAGCCCCCTCGTGATTTCGACTTCATATTGATCGATCGAACTTAATTTGAGACGATAATTTAAACAATTTGTAATGCCAGACAATTCACGTTTTAATCTTTAGAAGATAGTTTAGGAGACCTGGACATTCTTTGACACAAAGTAGGATGGAACTACGCCGTTTTATTTGAGAACGGAGATTACTATGACCCAAGAAGTGATCACTAATCACAAGATGTTTGCACACCGATTGATAAAGATGCTCAACAGATGTAAATGAGCCATATTAAAGAGTTGAATTTTAAGAAAATGCCAAACATTTGTTGTATCGAAATATAACTATTAAAATAAAAGAGCTTATACTTATATTAAACAGTGTTAGCAATATAAGAACTTTGAAATGGGCATATTTTATAAGTACAAAATTAAATTAACTCGGCTCTATTTTGGGCTCACTAATTCTTTTAAAATTTCTCTGAAAATAGTGCAAAGATATCTTTAAAATGTCTAATATTATCAGATAAATATATCTTAACTTATTGCGTAATAGGGCAATTACAGAAATGGGAACAAGATATACGTATAACCTTAGCCAGTAATGACTTCTGAATGGAAGCGCTTATAACCAAAATTCTGCCTGCAAAATAGTTTCAGACACGAGCATCGCACGTGAGTCAAGATAGTTGTCAATTGTTGACCCAGTCGCAAGACATGTTTTTTGTAGATGATTTCAATAATGACGTCAAAGCCTAATTAGTAGATTAAACTTCAATTTAGGATTAGAATTCAGACATGAACTAATTTATTCGTGATTGTATTTTACGGTGAAAAGCAGGTTGTGCCGAAGTGTTATCAGAACACTACGCAAATCACGAGATCTATTTTCTGCACCTTTGCATCTGAGACACCCCATCCATGATCATACAACACCACTGATAAATAATACTATAAAACAAAAGTGTACAACAGAGATGTGATTTTTTCACATTAAGGCGTTATAGAGCGGCTTTTATTTTGTAAGACATCTAAATATATCAAAACGACTATTCTACTGGACGACGAGCACGTGATACGATATATCCGCCACTGGCGAATTAAACTCACCTGGCTTGTGGTTTAATTTCATGATCAAGATCAGTTGTGTCGAGCGCTATACATAATTGGTCAACATGCATCCCGAATAGAATGGCTGCTTTTTGGCACACTAATAGAATACCTCTTCTTATGCTATTAAAGTATCTATAATGTTTTAGAACAATTTACAAAATGTATGGATATAGTCGTATATTGAGCAAACGTTTGTTACAATAACAGTCAACTAAGAACACTACGGAATATTGTGAAAAAGTAAGATTTCGTAAACCACAATTGTTGCTAGACACACATCAGAGTATGATAAGTGATTATATGAATGAGTTGAGATGGAGCTAGAGGGGCGGAGTGGTCTAGCCCCGCCCATTTCATGATTAAAACACCGGAAGCAAGCAATAGTGTAGGAAAAACATTTCAATAAACAAACTCCTATTTTAATGACTGATAACAGTAGTTTTCTGAATTGATGCTTCAATGTGGAACAAAATGATTATTCACAAAATAATTACTGCACAAATTTTAAGAATTTTTGTAAAAAAAGAAGAGTACAGTATGAGAAATATAAACGTTACAATAATTAGAATGTGAAAAAGAATAGAAATCTGACTTGTAAGTATGCCTGTCGAAAATCGCAATGCCTAGACAATCATTATCACATTGAGAATCAAAACTCTTGAAAACTTAGTCAATTATGAGGAACGGCCAATTAATATACTTCGAGTAGTGGAAATATGAGGATTTCAATCTATAGATTTATAAGCGTATATAATCTATTGTAAATATCAAATTAAACCATTGACAAATATGTACCACAGGAATTACCAGCAATGAAAAAGCGCAAAATCAGTCGAAAAAAACATTGCTTGGCAGTCAACTATAGAATTCAATTCGTTCTGAAATTGTTGGTATAACTGCTATAAATGGCTGCTATAGTGAACTACTAATATGGTCTTATTTATAATATATATATACTAGTTATTTATTTATCTATCTCGAAAATAATTTTTTAGTTGTGAATTCATTTCTGATAAAATATAGTTAAGTTATATTTCACAGGCTATAAGTCAACAACTGACCCATGAACGGTGTGCTAATAAACTGGTTTTGTGAGCATCAAAATAAACACAACGAGGACAGGTGCTTGATATTTTGTGAAGTGCTTAGCTCGAACAAATGGTGACGTTACTTCAAGTACATATTACGGACAGTATATCGCGATGGTGTAAGCGCCATACCTGATTCAAGAAGGACTCTGATTGCATAAATTTTAATTATCTGTATGCCAGTTATTTTCACTCATACATTTCAATAAGGACTTTTTAACCGATTCAGTGCGCCAACTTCGAATTACCTACTAACAAGTTCTTTACTGTTTATATATCATGCTCATAGAAGTTCTGGATGGAAACGTTTAAATATTTCCCAATTGGTGACCATAGTATGGTATTTTGAAATATTCTACATAAAAGTAGTAGTCGGCCACAGTAAGTAATAAAAAGGGGACAACTATTTTCTTATGTAATATTTCCAATTGTTATCGTTGCTATATTGCCAACAGCGTCTATTAATAGCTGAAATGCGCATTATTTTGGGAATGCATAAATAAAATACAGTAGAAAAGATATCTTGGGTACACGTGTTCTCAGATATTAAGAGACACGTGAATGTAAGTTGCTCACATGACGGGCGATAGTAACATATGGGTGATGGAGTAATCGGAGAGAGCATAGTCGAAAATACGATGGGTACAGTGGCACCGCCGATGATAACAAATCGTGACGAAAACATCGAACAACACTTCCTCATACGAATCCTACTGTTGACGTGTCAATAATTCTCTAGATTTTAGGTTGTCTCAGATGATCAACGTACCTATAAATATCAGTTTCCAGTACAAGACTAATCAGTCCTCACAAATGCATTTCTCTCCATCAATTTTCTCATCTTCTAGTCATCAAGCGATAGACGTCATAGTGAATCTAATTGGTATACCTTTTTCATACATAACATACATGTGATTTCGCAATTTAAACGTTGTTATTATCTCAAATTAAATAATTTTCGTAATGATATAACTACTAAAAAGTTGAGTTTGACTAGTTTTTAAATGAGTGAAATTACCACCACCATCCACATTAAATAACAAGTGACACAAAAGAGTTGTATGCCTATTCAACTTTATGTATTTCACTCTGTGAATGCATATTTAGTGCTGCAACAATGTGAAGGCAAATAGAGTTATGTGTGACAGATCAATAACGGAAAATAAAACATTCTTAGAAATATTGATCATTGGAACGTTCTGGAAGACACTTATATGATGGGATATTATAACAGTGTAACGACCCTGCAAACGTAGTCATGTGATCAGTTATTAGAGATTAGTTATCAGATATCTGCCAGAATCGGTACATAACTGATGTGTTAGAATTAAATAGGCTCTTACGTAGTAACTAAATACTGGGTGTAATTAGGGCACGAAAACAAATTTTTTCGATAGGTAAGAATACAGTACATAACCTTACAGTAGTACAGCTACAGATTCTATTTCTCGCCAGTACACATTTAATACTTTGAAATTACTTTTAAATGTTAACATTTTTCCAGTGCTCCCAACGTCTCTTATCATGACAACGAAGTTCTCTGAGATATATGAGGTTTCATCCTTTGATCTAAAGAGCTGGAGTTGCGATAAAGCAAAGATCAAAAGACCTGTTGATACGGATTCATACTATCAAAATCCAATAATATTTCGTCTAGATTAGAGCCTTCCATTCATCATTTTCTATCATTAATCGCTGACTTCTCTGTTTTAACGACTGAATTAGTTATACAAAAGACTAAAAATATGGGAAGTATGGATATCGATGGATTAAGCCTATAATCTTAAGATCGTTAAAACCTATAATATCCATAAATTATTCCATAAAATATGTGTCTGTTGAAAGCAATTCGCTAAACATACGTGACTGATACCGCACGCTTATTTTTAGGTTATTTTCTAAGGTGAAGAACACATTTAGTAAGCTTTAGAATATTTAAATATGTCAATGTATTAATTTGAAAGTAATTTTGAATGTGGTCATAGTTGGGAAGAGTATCGATTAGCTACCAAATATTTTGCTCAACAATCTCAAACACTGGTCAAGTGATCGTTTGGCATTTAATAAGTTCGGAACTGAAATCATGAGTTATCTACGGTTATGTTTATTTTCAAGATTATTCACCAGGACAATAGTTCTTCTGCGTTACTTAGATTATGGTTAAATGTAATATGAGACTAAACTCTGGTGGTAATTTAACCAGAATTATGAACAGCGTGGTTATATTCGTGACTCATTTATTTAACTTCGTCAGGGAGAGTAAACCTAGATGTAACAATGTTTTCTATTATTGAATCTTTCATTGTCGGTCTTTGATTATGATATCATAGGGAGTGAAGACAACAATTGTTGTATGTCTGATGCAGTTTGACGTTTTGTTGAAATCGTAAATTATGTTTTACTTGTGACAATTTAACTTCAAAGTTGATGCATGTTTGTGCCCTCATTAGTTACTAAACGACTATCCGAGTTTATCAATGCAGTAGATTTTCACCTCGACGCTAATGATCCCTCTCATCTGTATAGATAAAACAGCTAGTAATAATGAATGTGACTAAAAAATATCACAGTGGAGAAGCCAGATTAGAAATAATCAAAGAAGAACATCATTCAGTGAGAAAAACAACCTAATTAATCATTGAATAGCGTTGATAATGAGCAACAAATCCCTGTTATAGTGCCTAAAGAATTCTCGTAAGAAAGAAATGTTTCAATTTGGCAGTGAAACGTGGTATTTTAAACCACAACATGAGGCTTAACAGACGACGTTTTGAGGGTAGTATTTTGCTCCCATAAGTTTATGTGTAGTCCACAAGTTGTACCAAGTTAATGGAGCCTGAAAAACTAGTATAAGTAACCTAATATTGATTTAAGAGGAGATATTCTTATCAACCTTATCATAAAAAGCATATTAAAGTTATTCTAGCATTGTAAAATGAAAGAAGTAATAAAATACATCAGTTCTTAAATTTTTTTACCCCATAGTGGTTTCCTGCTATCATTCCGACGATGGGACTATTTCAAACTGGACCTCTTCCCATCGGAAGTTGGCATGGCGTACAAACACTTTTAAGTCAAAATTGCAAACGCCCAAAGGTTCATTGTAAAGAGGAAACCACTAAGAAGGATTGTGCATTACAGTTGACTTCCACGACCATTCATAATATAATACATTGAATCATACTAAACAAGATATTTTCAAAGGGCATACTGGTTATATTATTGCTATTCAAAGATATACTTCCTTATTTTCATAATCCAACCATTTATATGTGTCTTTTCACTAATTAAATGAAATTTAATAAAATATTTTTCCATAGGTACATCGTCCATTTAATATTGGAATACATGGATATCAGTGAAAAATTATAACGATTAGTCCCCATCAGATATAAATTTCGAGCAAAAGAGCATCTTCTTTATAGTTGGCGTGAATAAGACACTTGTCCGAATTAGCTTGATTATCTGAATATGCGAACAAGATCTAATTCCAGTCAATATCATCTCATATTAATGAAAATTTTATTACTTGAGCTTATTCGAGTGGAAATTAAATGCTGAAACACCGTATATCTGAAGCTATATAACAAATTAAGCATTCTATGCCTCTCTTTCTCATTAAAATTTTGATCTCCTTTAATTTCCGTTTCTATCAATCTACATTTCGCCCTGATTAAAATGGCTTTTTTCGCTAGAGAAAGCAACGTCTTTACTGGCGCATGTGATTAAATACTTATCCTCTTATTTACTCTTCTTTATTTCTAATACATCAATAAAGTCAACAATTTCTTGTCAAAAGTTAACTCGCTGTTGACAACGAACTATTGGAACTTAACACCAAGCAGTTAAAAAGGATAGTCTTTGGCATGCGATGCCGGCGTGGCGCAGTCGACTGCGCCACCGGCCGACCACCGCTCATCATCAGTTGTTGCTAACAGTGATACACGTTTTGTCATATTTTATCTTCATCTCTATTCATATTCTGTGTTATCGACATAATATTACACAGTGGACAACCATGTGTCTAGGAAAATTTTTTTTTGAATAGAAAGGTTGATTATTGATTACTAGGAATTATTGATAACTCATTCACTGAGTTTTGCATCAGAGGAAAACAGCTGAGTCAATGGAGATCTATGTGTTGCTTTTTTAATTAGACGGCGTGTTTTCATGCGAATCCTTGCCTCAATCATATATTTTTAATCAATAATTGAGATCAACCTCATTATTTGTCATTATACTGTTTAGCCTTAAGCAATTTATCCTATTGATACCTTTGAAGATGCTAAATTAAAGATCTGTTGATATTTATGACTTATGTAAATCAGTTGCCTTGTTTCAGTTATATCAGTTAAGTGCAACTATCTTTATTACTACTGTAGGGAGAAAAGTTTGCTTTTACGACCTAAACTTATCTTGTTATCTTTTATGATACAAAATGTGCTACTGCCTAAGTAAATCCTTTTAGTTCGTTTATATAGAAGTATATTCCTAGTAATTATGGAATTTCCTCTCTCATTTTCAGTTAAGTTATGTAGTCTGTTAGTAATTATTACTCAGCATGTATAGCACTGGATTTTTATGAAAGTGGTTTAGATCTCAGTTAATATGCATAGCTTTTTTAAGCAACTTTACTAATATTATTTTCGTTAAAATTTGCTAAAATTCAGTGTGTTTCAGTAGGTATGAATATTGCTTCTAATTAAGGTATGCTATTCGTATTAAATTATGTACACCTGTGTCCTTTAAAAATCATTTAATTGGATTTTCCTTAAACTGGGACAAATTAATTAGTGACTTAAGACCTAATCATGGACGTGATCCATACGTGAGTGGTACATAAAGCATCCAATGTGTTTCGGTTGCCAGTTCGTATGTATAAATTGCGTGCTTTGAATTGCAGTTTGAATATAACTGAGCGCACTTCATAAACTCACTCAGAGTACCAGAACTTATTTTGTTTGAGGTCGTTGCTACGAGGATCCATTTTAAGCTTTAATATCTTCAGTGCCATATCATTCATATCTTTCAAATAATCCATCTCTACTGATACAATTAGCATTTGCGTATAATGGGTCTTATCAATTTTTTGCTTGACTCAACTTTCTGTCCCAAGAGCACGGCCATCAATATCGCCCACGAAGCGCCTACACATATATTGAACAAGCGTTATTGATTTTTATACTCAACGTGCCCGACCATCTTAAGCTGTTGAAGGTGCATTTCATTCTTGCTTATTCTTTACGAACCACTACTATAAAGATTAGTATGATGCTTGCGCTTTTAGGCTAAATATTTTACAGTACTACCATTTTTGCATCGTATTCAGTCGATAAACATAAATTATTGATGTGAAGTAATTTGTATGTTATAGGAGTTTACTTTAGTATCGCTTGTTCATTTCGTTTAAAAATATGTTCCATTGGTTCTGCTCACTCTTCGCAATTTCTCTCAATATTTCTTTGAACCTTCAGGAAGATTATCCTAAAGAAGTTTATCTGGAGTTATTCCGTAATGAGATGTTGTTGTTCATTATCTTGCTAATGAAATCATCGGAAAGTCTCCTTCCTAGGAAATAATCTAACTATTAAGAACGTATTGCACACTCAGTTCGGTCGAGCGCTTTTCCATTACTTCTCTGCTACAATGCTTTACAATTTCTATTATAGAAATGGAATGTGTATGTTGATAGACTTAATAGTTTGAAATCTGCTTGGTCATGTATACTAGGGAAAAATCGGAACTGACGTTTAAATCACCTATAGAATAGCTATAACTAATTTTAATATGGTAATAAATAACCCGAAATTTTAGAAATATTACATGAAACATTTTCAACATGTTTTAAGGTAACAAAGACTGATAGTTAGGGAAAATGGCTGTGTAGATGGTTTTTACACAATTACTTAGTATCAGCTTCGTGAATACATAGGATGTACTTAGCCTAATAACATTGTAGGCAATAAGACCACCTATAATAACCAAAGTACGCCTATGCGAAGAACACTGAATGGCAGATATGTGCTTCGCCAGTAGACTAAGTCGTTCACTGCATGTTCAGATACTTCTAAAGGTATTACGTAGGACTGGTTCTCTTGTAGTCATAAGTTTACATCAGCCAAAATGTACTGTTTAGTACTGCTCAGTATCTACAATGCAGACAAGCCGAATCTAGAATTGAATTGCTAGTTTTTTCCTCACTGTGTATCATCTCATGCATATTCCCTTCTGACCTATGTTTTTACTGATATTCCTAAACGAAACGGAAGAACTTGTGTTGATGTAGTACCATTGCTATTTAAAATGTCTTGCTTTGAGTTTGCAATCGGATATACGTAATATGTGTTATTCATTCCCTATTATTACTATTTAATATTAAGCGAGAATTATTTTCTTCCGAATTTTAATTATTATGGGGAATGAAGACAATAATGCTTTGATGATTGCATTCTTCTGCTTTCACTTGAAACAAACATGGATGTTTGTTTTTGGCTTACGAAAATCAGATACTGCAGTTGATTTTAAAATAAAAGGCAATAAAGGTATTAAGTAGTAATGTTAGGAAGGTGATATTGGATACTGTGTAAATATAGAATATTAGTAAACTATCGTGAGTGACTAAAATAGTTTCTTCTAATGCGAACCATGGTGTACTTTTTCTTGGTACTCAGGATAATCTACTAATGTTTAGCTAAATAATTTTCCTCTACAGCCCTGGTTTCATTTGGAATATTTGGCTTTAATATATTTTTCAATCTAAATATGCTGTTATTTCCCCTCTGCATTTGCTAGGAATTTGGCTTATAAATCAGATAAAGTAACTGAAGTTTTGTTGTATAGATTGCAAGTTCGCTTAGTATTTACTTTTTTGAAAAAATGTTTAAACTAGAATACACTACTGACAGTGAAAAAATAACGATAATGGTGAATTTTTTCCCTTAAGTCGTAATAAATTTTAGCAAAACATTCATGTTGGAAAACATGTAAACAGTCGCATTTTCTAAAGACAGGTTTATTTTCTATAGTGTGTATGGTATGCAAAATTCCCTCGCAATAATTTTCACAAATCGGAATTGTGATAATCAGGTTATTGATCGGATTTTGTTCCCTTGGTAACAACATCACTTCAGCCTCAAGTCAGTGCTTATTTCTACTATAAACTGTTTTTATCTGTCCTCCCATGTTATATTAGTGTATATTATTTCAAGTTTGCTTTCCCAGGCTTAGTTTGAAGACTATCGTGTTTCTTGATCGCTCTGTTGCTGGCTTAATTATAAAGTGTAAATGAATATTACTGTGATTCATGGTGTTACAGACATAGTATACTGGATAAGTAGCAACTGGAGATTCTAGTCGTGTTACTGTATAGTATTCTATGGTAATATTGCAATCAGCTGTTGTCACAATCTGCCTTTGATTTGAATACTTTTTGATATGAATAGTGTTGAGTTCTATGTATTAGTCCATTTGTAAAATGCGCCATAGATATTGTATACGTTTAATCTGATATCTAAACGTATTTGCAAATTTTTTATGGTAGTATGCAGCACGTCATGCTGATGGATGAGGGAACTCTAAGCATTGTGCAGGGAAAATTAATCTCCACTCCCCCATAGAATATCATCCGCCACGAGCTGCATATTCTCCCCCATTGTACGCATGGTTTGCATTAATCTCTAGTCAGCGTGAAGAATCTATCCGAATTTTGAAGGCTATATATATCCAGCCATTGTTTTTATTCTTCTCACATAGAATACACTGTGCTTAGAAGTCAGTACTGTGTAACAACTAGACTATGAGTCGTTCGAGTGAATTTGTCAGTGATGCGAATCATTTTCTAAGATAACATTCTAAATAATTCGGAGAAAACTTTAGAATTAAGTGTTCAACGCTTCCGCTGTACTATCTATCTTTTTTAGCTGGGCTTAGTATCAAAATCACTGGATTTGACTATTTCAATAGCCAGTTACGTGTTATTTCTTATCTTACAATAGGGTTATTACTTAAAATAAAAAGAACTTGTTCAAGCTAGATTTGGAGATATTCATATAGTGTAAGATTCTAGAAATGTATGGAAACATGCAAAAGTTGAGACGAAAGATTGTTTTTATCCTTGAAAATGTCTTGCATATGACTATCCCACAAAACATTGCTGTAACAATATATGAATATCCATAATGAAATCAAAATTCTTGAGAGGCAAAATAGAGCTTCTTATTCCGCTTGTTTCTAGTTTAAATGCAGTGTTTAGTTTCAAGAATTTACTAGGCTAAATATTTCATTGATTCTGTATAGGCTTAGATTAAGTTATATATAAATGAGCTAAGTCTAGATGCAACTTTTTTAACTTCATGATCCACCAAAATCGTAATATCTCCAATAATTGTTCATATATTTGTCTTGAAGATAAAGTAGTCTAGAGGAAAACTTACATTTTTTAAACTCATCTTGGTTATACACTTATGTCAGGTATCCATATCCATTTTCAGCTGCCGTCTGTTTTTTCAGCTGATGCTATTTCTGACGGTGATTTCTCATCGTTGACACGGTTTTTTGTCGTAAATTTATCGACTGTTTCTCGAATCTAGCATTATGCTACTTTATAGAAACCAACAGGATGAATATGAATCTTCCCAACGCTTATTTTTACACTTATCATGATTTTTAATGCCACTTTGCAAAAATTGAAATTCTGAACATCAAGTTCACAACGAAGTAGTCACAACTGTAAATATATTATGGGTTCCTGTTGTATACGGAGGTTTAGAACATTATTGTACATCTTATATATCGTGTATTTATGCCTTATTCAATTTAACAATATCATTCAAAAGCATTCAGTATTTTGAATCCAATTGTGTATTTTGGAGAATTCCAAGCATTAATTATGGGTATGAACATAAAAAACCGTAATATGTTGAAAATATTTATTTTGCTTTCTACAAATTACGTTTCATGTGCTTAAACAAATTGAATTTAACATAGTTTTTTCTAGTGGAAAGCAAATATGACTTTTAGGGCTATTTTGTAGAAGAATATTTTGACGAAATGTTGTAAACTGGACTACGCCATCTATCTAGCGAGGACTCATACTTTCAGTATTAATTTGTATGCGATAACATAATAGGGTGATCCATAACTGTCTAGAGATTTGATATTTGTTCTATTACTGTATTATGCAGAATCATACCTGGGACGTGTTTAATCATAGATCAGGTATCTATAAAATAAAACTAGCTAAAGAATGATATTGAGATCTGATGCATTATTATAAGCAGCTTATTAATATTATTTAATCACTATGGGGAATAGTAGCCGCACCAGTTCTCAATCTAGGTGAGAAATAGACATTATTTAGTAGCATTAAAATAATAAGCGTAGGATTGACGCTTTTTATCCGTTAAAGTTTGTTAATTGGATTGAGGTAGGGCTACCGTTCTCAATTCGAGTACTCTAGGACTAAAAGTGAACGTGCAGTAAGGTAGACGGTAAGATAAGGAAGCCAGGAGTTAGACGTGGACCCCATTCCACCAAACCTTCGTGAATTTCACCTTCAACGAGGCGTTTGTTTTGTCGCCCTGCCTGCCTGCTCTGGCTGTTCGGAAATGCATGTCCTCGTTTAGCGATCGATTTGTTGGCAAAGCCGCTGGCGGATAATTATAGACCCTCTCGCGTTTTACTTCGCTAATCAACGAGTCGCCGATGCGAAACCCTTCACCGTTAGCCATAATAACTATTTTCGACATTACCATTGTTAGCCAAAGCTTATTTCGCATTCCGCGTCCTTGTATTCTTTCTGCAGCTCGTATTGACGCTTACTTGTGTACAGCAACTCGGTTTTGTTTCACATAATCTTCGCTACTTTTAAGTGGTTACTCATTAAGTAAGTAGTCGTTAATCTCACTTTGCATGGGAATATATTGCATTGTGATTACACTTGTCGGGTCGTTCACACTCGTGGATTAGAATTTGGAGTGATTGATTCTTGATACACTGGTTCCCGTTTTGCCACCCAATTCGTTTATTTTTTCCTTCTTTGTTTACCATGCGTTATTCTAGTTCCTTGCTCCACAATTACCAGTTAGCCATTTTGACCGCTTGATTATTCAATAATTAATTCCCTTTTTAGGGTGCTGTACGCGGGCTCCACGAAATTGCGAAGCGATCCTGTTTTATTGAGGAATGCGAAGGTAGCTAACATTTATATCCTATATTTATTATTATTATACTTATAAGATGTGAATTAGCTTTATAGTAAAATAGAAGTCTAAACTCGTAGAAATATTGTCACTTTGATTCACTACCACTGCTCATGACATATTTATTTTATTATGTAGTCATATTCTTCTCTGTTTATATCCCATAATCTACATTGTTGTTTCCTATTGTTAACTATTAAAATTATAAAAACAACGTTAAAATTAATGTTCTTACCCTCTCCTTAATGTTACTATTACGGTAATGAGAGTATTAGTCTTCCAAATTTACTTGTAGAGTTACAGCGAGAATTAAATTATTATTAGGGATTGAGGCCTAGGGATGTCATAACGGATTTTAAAGGTATATATTATAAAGTACGCCTTTCTTTTATTCTTAATCACTCTATCTGACCAAAGTGATCAAAGATATATAATATATAATATTAAAATTAAGGTAATTGGGTTCAGAAAATCTTAATATTAAAGTAACTTTCAGAAATCTTACATTCGTTATTACTTAATGTCATGCAGAGTACATGAAATTGGTAATATTGTGTTATTGACGTTGATAGTGTTTGATTTTTAAGAAGTTTATTCACGTTGAGATCATGTAAATAACTGAATGGAAATCTCAATTTAAAAAAAATTATAACAGGTGAGAAGAGGTACCGACAGGGCATGGTGGTCGGACCGGCAATGAATGCGTCGACAAAATTTAGCGATAACTATGATGTGAAAGAGGAACTTGGAAAGTGAGAATTTGTTTATACTTTCCAGTGTTTTTGGATATATAAATAGACAAGTTTTCATTTGACCAGTACATTTTCTGTAGCTAATTTCTCTAATTATGGTAGTTTTTTTAAATACTTGTTAATATCCAAAGAGTGAAGTGATTGTGTGATTGTTGTGAATAACACTGACACAAATAAACTTATTTTTGAATAATGTATTCGTTATATTTTAGAGGAGCGTTCTCTGTGGTTCGCCGATGCGTGCATAAACCGTCTTCTTTAGAGTTTGCCGCAAAAATCATTAACACCAAGAAACTATCAGCAAGGGACTTCCAAAAACTCGAGCGAGAGGCTAGAATATGTAGAAAACTGCAGCACCCCAATATCGGTAAGAGAATTTAAAGATTAATAGACATTTGCCATTTGTTTGAACTACATGTATCACAGTTCACTAATAACACTCTTCATGTTAACATCATACTCTTTCTCTATAGCTTTTATTGCATAATATATGTATAAATAATTTATTCTAAAAATTCATTGTTAAAATGTATAGCCATAAATATTTTATAACTAAGTCTTTCATAATACATGCTTATTACTTTGTTGATTGACTACGCTAAACACTAAGCCTATCATTTAAATATATTCCTTTCAATGACGCCGAATAGTTTCAAAATCTCCTGATTAAAGTAGTTATATTTGTTAATTCACTGCACTTAAAAAAACATGTTTTAAAAACACCTGTCATAGATTCTTATTTCAAGTGGATTTGCTAGGTTAACTAAAATGCTAGCTTGTTCTCCTCAAATTGTATCTATCTAATACAAAAGTAGTATTCTTAATGCCTTATTTTGTCTAACTTTATAGTTTACATCACAATTTATAAGTGCCTTTATTTATTTATATTTATAATGAGCCGAATATGAAAATTACGAACGAGGTAGAACTATAGAAGTTATTGCAAGAAATCTGTTAAAGTACGGCCGACGAATTGTTGTGCTGCAATAACGTGTATTGAATTAGTTTCTTTTTAGTCAAATTTTTCTAACGTTTGGCGTCCACACATGCTATCTAATTTTATTCTGAGCTAGCCTTGGTCTGAATTTGATATTGGCATGCATCATGGACCCACAGCATGCATTTGTTGAGGACAACTGAAAGTTCCAGCATGACGTGAGGGCGCATAATGCAGTGTCGTTTCATGAAATTCATAGTGAGAAGTTATATAGTTGACATATTTGAACAAGACTAGAGAAATTCATCATTTTCAGGTGATTATTTGATGAGTATTTCTTAACTGAAATTTGAAGATAAGAAGCTGCTGAGACCATAGATTGTAATCATGAGAAGGTTATTTATGCAATTGGTTGACAAAGATCTGAAAAAAATCTGTATGGTCCACAGTAATATAACTAGGCTGATGTATGCTCCTAACCTATTTATTGGTTAAATGCGAGTGGTAGTAAAAAGTTATTGTTTCGTTAATTACAGTGGTTAATTCTAAAAATGTATCTTTCAGTTCGCCTACATGATAGTATTCAAGAAGAATCGTTCCATTACCTCGTTTTCGACTTGTAAGTATTTTGTCTTGCTAGAAGTGTGTATTTTAAACTATTTATTTTGTTATTATTTAGAGTAACTGGCGGAGAACTCTTCGAGGACATTGTAGCCAGAGAGTTCTATAGCGAGGCGGATGCCAGGTTGATTTCCCTTGTTTCTCTATTGTTATTGTCAGGATGCAATCTCTGGCAATATTGTAAACATCACTTCTTTTTTAAAATCGCACAAAAACTGGCTTCTTTCTCTAAAGCCTAATTTCTCCTCCAAGTCCCAGTATGTTTTCCTTACCAGTTATTCCTGTTTTTACTAATCTAAAGAGTAGGGAAAAATTATAAGATGGAATGATAAACATTAATTACGTGATGATCAAAAATATTAATTTTTAGCATATATTATACTTTAATAGGGATTTAGGTGGAAATAAAATATTTTCCTGATTATATCATAATCTGGGGAAGTGTTTTTAAGTGGTGAATTCTAAGATATATAATGGCAAACTATATGAATTGCCAAACGTTATTTCACCATAACTCAATTCAGGTTGATAGGAACCAGTTTTCATCAGTTGACTCTATGGAAAAAACAGTAGTGGTCTATCAGTTAACTGTTTCTGCGAGTAGACAGTTTATTATAAAGAGAATTCAGCAATATTCTCTTCATGTTTTCTCTATATATATCTCCATATAACTAATGAGATCTAGTAACTGGCCAGCCACTTCCTCTTAAACAAAAACTTATTAGAAAACGAATTGAGAGTAACTTCCTCTGTAATTACTAGTTAGCACTTGGGACTCCAGCTATATTCATCGTGTATAGTGTTCCAGTCAACTTGTGTCTCCCTCCTGTAAGATAAGCACGAATGAATTTAGCATAATGTTTAACAACAGTGAATTTGACACTGATGTTGAAAGCCAACGGCTTGCTATTGGCCATAGAGTTCCTTTCCACGGCATCAAGTACTCGCGTCTGGATTCATATATGAGAGCATGAAATGTGTAAGTGTGAATCATGTGATGTTGATAAATGTCAACACTAAGTGTCTCGTAGTACTCAGTTTTGGTGGAAGTTGTTCTGTTTATTAAATACAGGATTCTTACACATGAAACTGATATAGCAAATCTCTTAGCAGGGACATTCCAGAATTCCAAAGTCGGTCAGTTGTTAGAGCTTTGTCTATGAATCATGCAGTTTTAAGGCTAAACTTGGCTTCAACTATATCCCTTAAAACCATTGTCGTTTTGTCAGCTCAGTAAATACGACAGTAGTTTTATCTGTTTTATACCAATACCTTTGTATTGTAAGCATAATAATGAGGGATTCAACTACGTTATACCCAATGAGGCTTTGTGCGTTTGCATTAATAAGTATTTAGTTGAAAAACAATTTTACGGTTCAGGGCATCGGAATATACTGTGGAGTCGCAGCGTGCTGTACTAAGTAGTAGTAACTTCTTTCAAAGTGAAAAGTTGGCTAATGTAGATACAGAGGTGGAATCAACATCGAATTTCCAGTTTATCATATACTAAACTTTCTTTTTTCTGATGTTGTTTCTTCTCATTAAATAGTCTTACTTTTATTTTGTAACGGGGAAGTGCCTATAATTTGCAACGCTAAAAAAAATCTATTGTTCTTTTTCTCTTTAGTAGCGAAATCTGTTTACTATCATAATAAATAAGTCTCATGAGCCATTATTATGCGTAGATTACTACAGTAGTTTCGAACACTATAGGGTTTTAAGATTTCTAACGTTCCAAGTTTACTTTTAACACTTGTGGTAACTGCATTTGCGATGAACTGTTCTAGTTTCCTAGAGAGTGGTTTGTATAGCATTTAGAACAGATTAATGCCTGGTGCATTTTCAGGATTTTGAAGACTGATCGTGTAAAGAAACATCAACTGAAATGAACATGGGTAAAAATTGTGTTTGTCAAGGCAGGCGCAGTGTCAAGTACTTAGTATGTACATTTTCTTCTACTGAACATAATATATAACCGAAAGATGATCAACAACACTGCATCGGCTATTATTCAGGCTTACATCGTAATCCACGTCGAAACAGTAGTTTGAGAAACCAGAAACTTGCTAAAGTGAATTTATGATGTATTAAATCATAACTATTATTATTGTATCGTAAAAGTTTCCAATAATTGATCTAACTGGAGGATTAATTACTAGATTTTATCACTTAGAAACTAGTTGTACTAAATGGAAGATTTTCCTAATTGCTTCTTGATGTAGGTACTCCGATTCGTTATTGACATACTCAACATCGATATTAAGTCTCTTTTCCACGTATTTAAGATACCTTCACACTTCAAAATTATTGTAGTTCGCAGGACTTAAAGAGATGCTATTGATTATTGCAAGTGATTGTGAGATTCTGTCCTTCAACTATTGTTTTCTAATAACAGTTAGAAGGAGTAGATTTGGCCAGACTATATAGGCATTTTCTCTTTGGATTTATTTATATTATACATAATTTTTTAATTGTTGTTTTCTCTAGGAGAAGTTTTGACTTTTCTGTTTTGGTCTTCAATATTTATAACCACTGATAAATCATACACTGACAAGGGGATTTCAAATCTCTTTTGGAAACAGTAAAATTGGAATTACGAAAGTGGTTATATGACGTATTCAAAAATAAGTCAAAACGGACAATTTATTAAAATATAACATAACGCGAGTGCTTTTTTTGCGACGAAATCATTCCGCATTACGTAGAACCATGGATGGCATAGAAAATTGGCTCAAGTGTTTATCAATTTCATCTGTTTACTCAAATTTGTATGTTAATGATAATTTTTCAGTCATTGCATCCAACAAATTCTGGAATCGATCGCCTACTGTCACCAAAATTGTATTGTTCATAGGGATCTCAAGGTCTGTCTTTATCATATAATAATGTACTAGTAATTTAATCGTATGCTAAAATAAGTTTGTAGGATGTATTGGATTAGGCCTAAGCCTTCTATATTTATTTTACTCACTTATAAGTAACTAGTTTTCAGCCTGAGAACTTACTACTAGCCAGCAAAGCAAAAGGAGCTGCAGTAAAATTAGCAGATTTTGGATTAGCCATTGAAGTTAGTCAAGATACTGAAGCATGGTTTGGATTTGCGGGAACACCCGGGTACCTTTCTCCAGAAGTTCTGAAAAAAGATCCTTATGGAAAGCCGGTTGATATTTGGGCGTGTGGTTAGTAATTCACATATATATATCCAATTAAATTTATCATTCCCTTTTTAGTATCTTTTGGGTTTTTTATTTGATTTAATATTCTGAAAGTTTAATTCTACTTTTAAAGGAGTGATCCTCTATATTCTTCTGGTGGGATATCCTCCATTTTGGGATGAGGATCAACATAGACTCTATGCTCAAATAAAGGCAGGAGCATATGACGTAAGCATTTCTTGTCCTGATGTTGCGAAATAAATTTCGAACAATTTCTAATGTTTTTAAAATTTTAATATAGAAGATTTCAAATTGTAAGAATGGGTTATTATTTAAACTAATCAGCAACTACCATTTAAACTACCTGTTAATAAGTGTAAATGCCTAGTTGAGAGATAGGAATGGACTTGAGTTAGACTTTAAAAATTATCTTATTGTGCTTATTCTTTTTAAAGTAAACTCAGTGAAGGGAAGATTTTTCTATTTGTTGGATATGTTATATATTAGTTGGTACTTCTATCCATTTTAGTATTAGCTGATTCATACTTGGTGAACTTCTAAGATTAGCCATCTTCCTCATCAAAATGCTAAACCAAGTCATTTCCTACTCTCAATTTTTCCCTCTATCGCTTTATACGATCAAATGTGTTTAAGTAGATTTTCTCCACCGCACCAAGCAATATGTGGAAAAGTGTCAAATGTGTAAGAGTCAAGTATGCCAGTTCAATCGCTCTTGTGATATTTTAAATATAGTGATATCGAAGATGTCGAGGTTACACATTCTCAGACTTGATAGTTCACTTCCTGTTTAGCGCGGAACGTCATCTGGATGACGAGTAACACATAATTTATGAGTAGTAATATAGCTACTGTCTATACATCATGGACTATATAATTTTCTAGCCTATACTAGTTTTCATTGCGAAAGAAAAGAAATTGCATTGTAGATCACAAATAAAACAACAAAGTATTATCGTACTAAATTACGGATATGGCATTTATACTTAGTTTATGTTTAAATTGTACAAAATTTTTAAAAGTACTTGGACGACATTTATGAAGCTATAATTGGGTATTTAAGTTTGATATACAGCTCCACCAATTTGACATTTTGTAGTACCCTAGTCCTGAATGGGATACAGTCACTCCAGAGGCAAAGAGCCTCATCGATAGTATGCTCACGGTGAATCCTAAAAAGAGAATTACGGCTGATCAGGCATTGAAAGTACCATGGATCTGCGTGAGTATTTTACTAGTTTTTTTCTTAAACAAAATTCTTTTTATAATAGTGAGTAATTAAATGGTATATACATAGCCGAAAGAGGGCTATTTCAAATAACTTAGTAATAGACTTAATTTATTATGAGAGTAGTAATATATGACAATGTTATTTTCTACAATTTTAAGCATACAAACCTATTAGCATTTAAATATGCTCTGTCACGAAGACTGCATAAATTTCACTTCAGAATCGTGAACGTGTAGCATCAATAATGCACAGACAGGACACCGTCGATTGTCTCAAGAAGTTTAATGCTAGAAGGAAGTTAAAGGTGGGTGACAGGCATAGTATTAAAATTATATCTGTGAATTACCACATAAAAATCCTTTTTAAAAACAGTCTATTGGGATGAGAAACTATTTCAAATTATAGTTTGTAACCAGTTACAAGATAAACACTAAGAAATTCATACGTAAATTTACGATAATAATTAGTAATTTTGCTTAACTGGTCATAAGCTATGAAAAATATATTAAATTGGAACTTGGATTGTGAGATGACGTCATTTATGCTAATGGTTGATGTCGAAAGTTTTACTATTTCTTTCTCTTTCTCTCTCTCTTATGGGCCGTGTTTCATTTGTTCTGCCCATTCTCTTCTTTATCATTTCTATAACTCTCATAGCATGATAAGCTAGTGTTGTGGTTGTGAAGTCAATCGATTTATTGATTGGCAGTGATGTGAATTTGCGTGAGAGAAGTGCATGTGAGTGGCGGCACTCCCACGATTATTCCATCACGTGCGACCCGTTATTTATACATTTTATATTCCCGCGCTTTTTCCTTTGGGTCGCGCGCGATTGCGGCGTGTACTTCGGGGAAGTCTCTTTATCCGTATCACCTCTACCCATACAAGGCTGCTATCTCCGCCGTGAAAATGGTAACTCGAATGAGCGGTGTGTTGCGGACGAGCGATTCAACAGGAAGTGTCGCCTCCAACGGATGCGTCAGTGGACAGGAGCCGGGAACGTCATCACAACCGAGCAGTCCACAGCACCCATCACAAGAGGTACACCCACACCCTGGTTGGACGCACTTCTAAAGTGCAACCACCAGTTGGGGAGAGTATCTGGTGTTTAAATAAACAGTATCCCCCATTGAATGCTACCTTCATGCTATATACTTTCGCCTTCTAACAAGTTACTACCATGGCTTATTCACGAGGTATAACGTTTACTTTATATAGTAAATTGGGCTTAGCGTTGTTTAAGACGATCACCTAAGTGAATTATATTTTCAAACAGAAGCACGTTGACTTAAAATGATCTATTAACTATTCAGTGAAAACAGAATTTATTTCTCACAAATGTAATATCAACCACTTATTAAGCATAGAAATGAGGTTTTTTGGAAAGCTACATTATTGTAAAAAAATTGCGATAATTGACATAATTTATAAAAATAAGTGAACGAAGTTTTATTCACAGTTATGGCATTTGATACTCTCCCTCTGGGTGCTGCATCAGCGATTAATTTAAAATCAAAAATACTTGGATCAATTTATGATGTATTTGTGCTGAATGCCTAGTGACTCGAAGATTCAATGATCATCTACAATTTGATTTATGAAGTAAATTTTCAATTTAAAGTGCTATACAAGGAATCATTCCACTTTTATTACTTTAAAGGCATGCAATTACAAAAATTAGCCATTCGTTGTTAGTTCACACCCTTAACGTTCTTATTAAAGTAATTTTAGTGGGAAAGATAGATATGATTCCTATAGGAACAATGTCCATTTTTTTACATATAGTTTCTGAAGATGATCATATCCTTATGAGTCCCTGCCATGCGATGCGCCACCCCGCTTACCGTGTGACCACCGTTTGTACTTCCGTCGTGTTCGCCATTCCAACACCGCACATGCTCATATTTTGTCACTTAGTGGAAGTCTAAGCTTTATGTTAGAATTTAGAAAATATAGATTTAATATGCTTCATATAATTTTCTGGGAAATGTTGGGTTCCTATTGAAGTGGACAAATCAACCGAAGTTCAAAGTCACAACCAGCTATATTCACTTGTGCATAATTGCTTCATCACTTTACTATCTTTCACTGCTTGATATCGTCGTCGTGTGTATCCCGTAGCTAATTTAGCACGAATTCGTATTGCTAACATTCGCTTCGCTTTGATTACGTTTTATTATGATTTTCTCTAACCTAAAAATTATTATTACAGAAATATTTGGTCAGGTCCATAAGATCTTTGATTATTTTATTAAAGTGATTTCGAAGAATACATGCAAGCAATTTTTTTTCATTTGTTTCATAGAATAAGTGAGAATCCACGGGAGTTATTTATTTACTGTTTGAAAGGCATTCAACTATCAATTTGATATAAAAAAGGAAATTACCTGACCAAATATCATCTAGCCGAATACAATAAATATTGTTTTACTAACTCTGTTTCTGTAAACGTAGCTAATCCTCAGTTGCGTTTTCCTAGGTTTATTCTGTCATTAACACGAGTATACGGGGCGCACGCTATCGCTAGGCGTACACCATTTAATTCTCATATCACAAGCTTCGAGCAAATCACATCCACCTGCAGAATTTTGTTGCAATTTAGAAGCTTTTTTTGTTAGAAGCCTGTATTTGAAACTCCCTTTATGCTGAGATGATTTCAATTATATTTTAGGGAGCCATTCTTACAACGATGATTGCCACGAGGAACCTGTCAAGTAAGTGCATTTTACATTTAAATGTTTAAAAGCGTAGGTCAAGCAGAGGAGTTGACTGACGTGTCGATTGAATCTGTGCGTGCAGATTTAATGCTAATCTCCCAAAATCTTACGCTTTCACCAGCAAGGATACTGCATTGTGGCTCTTTTACTTCCCATACTTGATTCAACTTAAAAATCTGCATGCTAATTTTCTCATAATGTTGCCAGTCAATTGCATTATGTTCCTATTCAATTAGACATGCATGTCAGGTCGATTTTACGACGAGATAGAAGAATTCTTTATTTTTAATTGTCTAAAATGCTACTTTACTCGTACAAATTTCCTCGTCGTTTCCTATGCAGTATTTATATATTTCTAAATTGGTATTTACTCATTGACTCTAGTTTAAGGTTAAAAATAAATAATTATTCAGTTTGAAGTTTAAATATCATTTAACAATTAATGAAAGACGAAAACTTGTTGCATGTTAGTTTTGCCAAAAAATTTTAAAATAAAATAATATGTGGAAATTGTGGTTTATGTAGGGGGAAATTCAATAGTTAGGGTATAACTATTTTAAAGCCATTTAACTATAGTGAACCGGATATTTGCGAGTGTTTTGGAGATAAAGTTGAAAATAAAGCCATACAAGCGTCTTGTTTTCAAAACATATTTTCGGTTATTGGCTTAAATATTATTGCCATGGAATCCAGAGCTCAGTATAATCACATTACCAAACTTTTTTCATTTATTATAAAGTGTAGTTCTTTTTATTTACATGCCAAACGAATCGAAGTTCTGCTCAACAATGTAGAAAAATATTACCCGACCGCGTGTTGTTAGTGTCACCTTGCGCCAATCTGTTAGTTCCTATTTGCTTCTGTGCTCTCCCTTTTTTAAGACTTCAGGATTTTCTATTAAATGATAACCTTCTTCTAAGACTACTCAATAGATTTGCTATTTGTACGTTTGCGTTACGAATATGAGTCGTTAAACTTTTAAATGCTAAGTCGTGTTTCTCCTAATTGTGCTCTTGGCAATAATATAAATATATTTAACTACTTACATAAAACAAAGCAAAGTGTTGGGATGTGCTCAGTGTATCGTATTCTATAAGTACTTAATACTGCGCAAATCATGTTTGGGGACTAGCTTATTTTTCTGAGTTTCACAATCGGCTTCTCACATGACTTATGGCGAAAGGTCATCGAAATATATTCTATTTACAATACCTTTAGGGATTGCTTGTTATTAAACAGAAATAGATCCAGAATTAACACAACTTCATGCACTGATCATTTGCTGCGTGTACATGAGAAGGTTGCATAGTTGGCTTCGTTTAGGCTTACAATGTCCATTGTTGCTAGTGACCCGTAATATCTTCACTTGTTGAAAAATACATAAATTTCTACTTTATGTAGTCCATTGGCGGGGGGAACCTTCCAGTGTCCTAATTTTAGTGTATTGTTTACTGTGCAGCCGCTGTAGGCGAACTAAAGTCCATTAGTTGAAAGATGACAGAGAAGGATTATGTTTACCTATGTGGCTAAGGATAGTCTTCAAAACATGATTTGGCTTTCTCTTTATTAGCGAATACTGTTACTTGATCAATAGGTGGAATTGTTAGGTTTTTGGTTTCGATTACTATCTGTTTATGCCAGGTCTTGAAAATAACAGTTTTTCTCAAAATAAAAAAGTTATACGATGTAAATATTGTTCCTTTTTCTGGGTTTCAGAATTATAATTGTGTCAATATGTACACTGTTATATATTAAATATCTTGCAGCTTATCTAGCATTAGTGGCCAATAATATAATATCTAATTATTTCCACAGTTATATTCTGGAGACAAGCGTTGGCGAGTTATTGTAGGCTGAATTTAATAATTGGTGAGTAATCTCCATTAGGTTTCCCTCGCCATCGACACATCGAAGCTCTGGCGCTCAACATGTGGTTAGCCATAGAGAAATAGTGTGGAAATTGCGAGACACTAAGGAACATCAGCGTTGTAATCCCACCATGATATTGTCGTTTAATATCCGCAGTCTGCAACGATTCAGCTTTATGTTTTACGCCTCTCTCCTGTCTTCAAAAGCCTTCCCACGTCGTTTTGGCATGCGATATTATTTCTGTTTCCTCTCCTTTCCATTTATATGGATTTGGTGAATAATTGGTTAGTAGAGTAGGAAATTACATAGAAGTAATTCGAGTACAAATCCAATATATGTGTTTGTTAATAGTGGCGGTCCGATGCTAGCAATCTATAATCGTGAATAAGCCTAATTACTTTCGTGTTAATCTTCCACATTTCAATCAAATGTACTGAATCCACCCAAACCAAAGTGGGGTCTGTTCGCTTACGAAAAAATTCGAACATCAGCGCGTGAGTTGTTTATGATGACATGTATCCTTTCTAATCGATATTAGCTCTAGTTTTATTTCACACGTACCTATCTTTTTCATCAAACATTTCTGAAATATATAACAACTTTTGTTTTGAATGTTTTGAACTAGGCAACAATGCCTGCTTCTTGACACACAGCTGTAATGAACAGACCTCATCAATTTTTTTAAAAATTCGTGTTAAGTTATCATAGATTTCATTTAACAAACTATTAGTATACCTAGTACATGATTGACTTTGGTGATGGTGTAGCAGACCGCTTTTATCTCTTCAAACATTGATTAATATCACATTCGTTACAATGGGACTATTAGAAATTGTAGGTTATTTATTTTGCAAAAGATCACTTGTAAGATTAGGCCGTAGATGAGACGTGCTTAGTGGTTTTACAAGAAGTCTTCGCAATTAACCCAGTAGTATTTCAGCGAGCGTGAAATTTCATTCCAAATAGGAAATTCTCTTATTCTAAGACAAAGTTGTAACTTATTACGCTTACAAAACGTCGTTATTCGAAGTGTTTTTGTCGAGACAATCGGCTGTAAGCGCGTCTGTTCTCTGCATATAAGAATATAACGCATTGTTATGAAGGCCATGATATCTTAGCTTCGAACTGCACATATTTTATACATTAAATAAGAATTGTGGATAATTATAGGCACAGAACCGCATATGCGCGCGTTGTTGTCGATGATAAACAACAGAAATCGTCTGATTTACTGCTTGTTATCAGTGGATTTCATTGTTGTTTAGTGCTGAAGCAATAAGCTAGTGCCAGTTGTATTGCATAAGTGCCATGTAGCATATTATATTATTGATGGTTCTACTTCACTTAATACACTTTTGTATACTCCATTCAAAAGGATGACGCTTTCTTTAAGGCTTATAGCATAATTTTGCCTGCCATTGAGCCTTATTTAGATGTATTCTCACAACTGTTCATGTTACAATGAATTGAATAGCAAGAATATAACTTAATTTAAAGATTATTAAAGGAGAAATGTACTTGTTTGCAATCATCGTCATCGGAAGATTTTTCTTCAACAGAATTAACAATTTTCCATTTTCCGGATAGGATAAGCATTTTTTATGTATATTTTCTTATTGTTAAATAGATGGATAAAACTCGTTAGTTTAGAATTAAATGATTGAATATTATTGAATAATAAGGCTAAATATGATACCCAAAGAAAAAGGGAGCTAACATGCATCCAACATTCTAGTCTCGTACTATGAGCGGTCACGTCTCATCAGCTTTTATCGCGTGACATTGCTCTTTGCAAATATTGTTCTTTTGACTAATTTTAACATCAATAGATAATCATGATGGTATCATAGCGCATATATTTTTAATTACCCTAAAAGTTTGTTTTTTCTACCTTTTTTCTGCCAGAAACTATAATATTCGTTCTATCTGAGCGTAATAGTAACTTTATATTGTTAAAGTGATTCCATTCATGTCTTCTATCAGTGCACTTCGTTTCTAATAAACTAATTTTATTATTAGTCATTCCTTATAAGCTACCCATTGAATGTTCTATCATGTTGAAAACCGTTTTACATGACTTGCAGTCATACACTTGTAGTCTAGTAATTACTGCATATTTGAGGAGAAACTTTCTCACGAGAACAACATTCTTCACAAATCACTTGCCGGTCATCCTTCTAATCAACTTCAATGACCTGGCTGTTGCTGTAGCTGTTAACTGTAATCTCTTTATGGCCGCTGAATCGCGGCCATATCGGCTTTCTCATACATCTCGAATGGTCTTAGGAGGACTTACAGATCTGCTCACTAGAAGAAGATCTCCATCGCTTTCTCGGAAAAGGGACAAACCGTGTGATCAAAGAAAATGTTCAGCACCTGCTGGATTACACCAAGCGATTACACCAGTAATGGACATTGTAGTAGCCTCAGCCCAATCACACGGCTGCAGATCGTTAGTTGCGGAAAAATCAACGAACGAACACAACTCGCCAGTGCAGTCGCACACAAACATGACGATGCAATGTTTTGTTTCTCCGATTGTCAATGTCCTATATACAGGTGAAGAAGCTGGTGAGTAATTGGATAAGATTATTTGTGATTTTGTCATTAGCTTTTATTTTAAATGACTTATGGCAATATTATTTAAAATTCTAAGTTTGCTAAGAAGTGAGTTCTGACATCTGTTTAAAAATATTTGTGTGTGGTAAATATAGTAAAAGAAATTAAATGTAATTCATAAATATCATGAATTATATCAGTGAATCTCATCATTGTAAATTCAATTTTTTAAAAATTTAGATCTGAGGTTTTTCTCGATTAAATTAGGTAAACTGAAGTCCTTTTCCATTTCACTGAGAAATTGTTCAATATTCCTCTTAATAAACAGAAATTAGTTCCCACTTCTTTTTATTTTATAAGGAAATCATATAGGAATTGAATATTCAAGTCTTTGTTCTAATACTTATGTTTATTATAGATTTTAATTTCACTAGGTCTTTTTGAAGTTTCTTATTTAATTTATGGTTGTGACGTTCCCTTAAAGCAGTATTTTCATTTACAGTTGCAAACTTATTTTTGGTTAGAGCTTACAATGTTCTTTCTGAGATTTATGGTTTTATTAATTGCCTTCAGTGACTATATGTTAGTCTCATATGCTCTGATTTAAGTAGCCCGTCGTGACAGTAGGATTAAGACGAAATGTTATGATCTGTAGCGGGGACAAAATTTGTGCCCCATCTCACGCTCACGCTAAAGCTTGCTATATGTATCTTGTGTTCTGCCCCTAGGTCTTCATATGGCTTCTTCCCATATCATGAATCGACATTTTAGTTATCTGCTACTTAGCTGTATTATCAACACTGAGCATGTTTCAGAACTAATTAATTCGATTAGTTTAAAAGGATTGGATAATTAGATTGGTCTTATAGTAGTGGTGTAAGCGATTAGAAGCAACTTCTCTGTGTGCATATTTTTACGCTAATGGTATAGATAAAATGAGCGTTGTTTTTGTATGGGCTCTGGCGAACTTCAGCTAATCAATAAATGCTACCTGAGTTTTAATGTTCAACTCTACATTACACCACAACACCTATCAATAGGCGCGAGATTGCAACCTGTGCTAATAGGTCTGGTTTGAATTCGAATCTGATTAGATCGATTCGCGGTGCACAATGACTTTGCATATGTGCGATGCGTAGAGTCAAAGTTTGGAGTGAGTTTTCTACTTCCTACGGATATTGCTCTGCTTCTATTGATTATCCTAATTAGCTCTAATTGATGCATTTAGCCATTTCTATTATAACCACAGTCCTGAGCAACAAAACACCAAACATGCAAAGCAAGGATTCCGTAAAGAACGTCTGTCGATATAGTATAATGGTATTTGCAAGTAAAGGAAACAAATAGATAGGTGTAAAGAAAAGTAAATAAATAAATATGCCGGTATTTGGTGGAAAGTGTAAGTTAGCATAAAGTGACAATTTCTTGTACCTAGTAAAAACATCTATTCCAGGTCGCAATCTCTTGAACAAAAAGGATACTGGCCCACCTTCGACAATCAAAGAATCTAGTGAATCATCACAGACTCTCGACGATAATGAATCCGACAAAGGTAATGATCAGTAATTGCTACACTATATTTGAAATTTTAGCTCTGATATTTATATTTATGCATCATTTTATTTTTGCTAAGTGTTGAGAGCAAAATGTTACTCCATTCATTGTGTATAAGTAAGAGGTCACTAAGTATTTCATGGCAAATTATTCTTCGGAGGGAATCCATGTGGTTTATTCGATTTCATGAGTCTCTCCTTGTCCATTTGCGCTTATTGCTGATGAAAGCCGTTATAGCTTTAACTGTTAATCATTCAGCCGATAAATTATGTGACTTTATTCTAATTTTTTTTTATCCATCTATCGTGGAGTTTATTTTAAAGTGTCGTCTAGTTAATAAGTAGGTTTGAATTCTACAATATTTCTTTAAGATTTTGATGTTTTAAGCTGATTAATATGTTCCATGTTAGAAATTGATGTTTATGTTTTAAGCATTAATTTTTGATATGTTAATGTTTGTCGTGTTTCTCAATATGTCTGACTCGGCTGCAATAAAGTTTCGACTGGTGCGTGGTGTTGAGAGGGTTGCTTTCTATCTTTCTTTCTCTGCTCCTCTCAGCACTTTTCCACTGCTCGAAACACTTCCGCTCTTTTCTTTCTTTGTTTGTCTTCGAGATGTAGCTTTTCTGTTTAACATAGCAGTTTTTTCACCTTGAATATATGGGTAACTTTACGCAATTTTGCTTGGAAAAATACTCTAGCCTGCCGCAGGCATTTGCTTGTGTCACTTTGTCTGGTTGTCCATCCTGTAACTTCGTTTCCTAGTCAATGCTCTAATTCGGCTTCTCACTAGGGAGCGGGCAACTGAAGCACGAGAATACGGTGGTTCGAGCTGACGCTGCAGTGTCCAAAACCAATCCCACATTGTCTCAGTCAGGTATAGTAATTACTATGCATGTAATTCAAGTACGTGAGCCTACGACTTAGTGCACGTTGCATGGAACAAGTATCTGCTGCAAATTGTTCATTTGCATGAATTCTTTCTATATATTTTGTTTAATTTTAAATCATTGTTTTCACTCGAATTGGCTGAATCTAGTCGACTTCGTTACTGATGTTTGGATTAGTCAGTGGGGAAAGAAATTAGATTTCATATTGCTGGGGCTTTGAGAGAGCTACTTTATGAATATGTATTAATATAGTTAAATGCAATTCAACAGAATGAGTATTTGTAGATAATTCTAGTATATAATGTATGCATTAATATTTGGTCCTGTAGTTTGCGTGTAGTAATAAGTCAGGTAGTCGTGATGAGAGCAAAGAAGTGCATTAGACAACGCGGCAGCAAAGCTTATCGTAGGTGAGGTATGTTTTCTTCTATTCTGCGTGATTTAGTCGTTAGGTAAATCGGTTAATAGCCGTAATCCATTATATTGATTGTAAAGCGAAAGTTCGTTGCTGTTGACAGTGCACTGATAGCAGCCGAGAGTAAACCTCTCAAGGGCAACGGTGCCCAGTCATTGTGAGTGCAGGAATTGAGAGGTAGAAGGGATTTATCTTTATCTTCATCGCACTTTATTTAAGTGACTAAAATTGTGCCATTAATATTTATGATGTTAAAAGGGATCCAATATTATTTTTAAGAAGCGTTCCAATATTTAATTCTGTAATTCTTTATGCACTTTTTCTAATTTAGTGAAATTATTAATAAATATTAAAAAGAAATGGCAGAAGTTTCTATAAGAAGTTCTAATAGTTCATGTAGATAGCATGAAGTCAAATTAGCATTGAAAGTTAGTAATTATTACTCTTCTTTAATTTATCGCCAAAACGATTTATCACTTTACATGAATTGGACCTCGTTCTCGTAAGGAATATGGCAGATATTCCATGAACATCTCACAGCTATTGCTCTTAACATTTGGATGTTGTACCATTTACATTCATTAGCTGCTATTCTCAGGGAACGAAGTGGCAACACCGGCATGATATGAAGTTGTTGTGAGTGCATTTAAAATGTGGCATAAGTTCCACTGAGCGATTAGAAGTCCTGCCATAAATAAGCATCAAGTGTTGTCCGCTACTTCTTCCTTCCATGGAAATTGGTTGTATTTATATAGAGCTGTCGATGAAAAGTAGTCATAAAGCAGCAAGTTGGTGAAGTTGGCTTTTTTACTAGCTGAAATGCTTGGTCTCTGAGTAGATGTTTTGCTCTGATTACGTAATAATTCTGACGTGCTTAATATGAGACTAACATGGATACTTTTTATGGGAATAAAAGGGAATTTTATTATAGCGCACGAATATTCGTCATTTAATTCTGAGTTATTGCGTGCATCCAGTGAATAAAGCGCCCTTCGGACAATACTGAATTGATGGGAGTGGCATTTTTTGGTTCATCTTACATTAAATCCAGTAAGCTCAGAGATCTACTATTATAGAAGTGTTGCAACAGCGTACATAAACAGGGATTTCTTTTTAAATATAAATGAGTGGTACTTGCTGCGTGTAGTTCTTCTGGCACATCAGTAAGCATGTTGCTGAACTTATGCTGCATTTTGTACTTGTCTTTTATTTTGAATTGTGTTGCTAATTCACTACTCGTCTACTAAATATTTGCAGGCTTACTATTAACACAACCTCAGAAATAATTTAGCACAATTTCTCAATGCTCACGAATATGCTATTAATTTTCAGTACAAAAGCAAGAAATCGTACGGGTAACACAGCAGCTACTGGATGCTATTTCATGTAAAGATTTTGACAGTTATACGTGAGTTGAATCATTTTCTCAACTGATAGTTTTTTTTAAAAATTAGACTATATATTATTCTCAGCCACTATGTTAAGCAAACAGTTTTGTCATTCAGAAATCTATGGAAACTTTTTTTTTAAATTATGGGACTAGTTGTGTAAATACTTAAAACATTACACATATCATTACTTTTATAGGAAGTTATGTGATCCAGCGATGACTTGCTTCGAACCTGAAGCTCTTGGAAATCTTATCGAAGGCATAGAATTCCACCGCTTTTATTTTGACTGTGGTAATTATTTCTAAATTTCCTTTTTTCATTTGAAATATTAATATTATCAAAACTTATGACACAACTAATTTATTGCTTCGAAACAAAGTTGCTTAGCTTATTTTAATATCAGAAGTGTTTTACCAATAGTAGAAATTACTTTTAAAGGTGATTTTCGTCCATTTTAATACAAGCTTTTAGATGCTTCCCATTTCTCCATGGGTTGTCCGCAGGTCAATTGAGGTGATATTATTTCACTCTTTGACAAGGGAGCACCTCAAGGAGTTTAAGTAGTTGTAGAGGATATTGCCTGCTCACGCACTATATCTAAGCACTCAACGTATTGAAAGCTCACCGATTCTTGCATATAGGCTATTGATTTTTCCGTGGATAAGTCTCCAGTATTCTGAAGGACTCAATGACTGATGATTATTAATTTAAATAGTCATTTCTGCATATCGAAAAAATATACTTATTAAAAACGTTGAAAAAATTTCCGTCTAACCGTCGTCAATCTCTAGAGATTTCTTTTTTAATGGATCGATTCCGGGAATTATGATTTATTTAAGTGGGCGTCGTTCCTTTTCATATAATGAAACATAATAAGCTGAGATTTGCTTTCCTTCGACGTCTCATAATCTTTATACTAGAGGATCTCCTCTATTTTTCCTTTATATTAAAAGATTTGATCACTTTGACATAAATTCTCAAAGCTGATGTTTGTCTTCAGTAGACAGATTATGGGAAATATATAGCCATTTATGATTAATGAAACACCAGATTGTGGTATGCTCATTTTTAGGATTTTACCATATTAAACACTATTATGAGAGCCATTCAAAGTTTACAATAATATTTTAAACCATAATGCCAAAATTGGTATTTCGCTTGAGCTCACGTTTTGACAGTTTAGTCTCTCATATATCGATGTCGAAGATAGATGACTAATAAAACTGATCTTATCCGAGTATGATGACGGCGATACGATTGAAGGTTCTTTATACGGTTTTCTACTTATAAAACGAAAACTAAACTTTCTAAACTAAAGCTTTGTTGAAATGCATGATATAACAATCTTTGTGAGGAGGCTGTTTAACTTAATAGATTCGTTCTTGTGAAGTAGTGATGGTGGTTGTTTTATGACGATTTTCTAAGCCTAGAGATTTGATCATCAATTTAAAAAAATAATAATTGTTGACTAAAAAAATCCAATAAGTTTCTTTTTTTTAAGCTAATCAGTTTTTCAATATTTTCACTATAATTACTTAACTTTTTGTTATGACAGCGAGAAAAATAATTTAAGGTGGTTCCACTCCTCGGAAAAATCAGCTGCACACAACCATGCTTAATCCAAATGTCCATATTATGGGCGAAGATGGAGCATGCATCGCATATGTAAGGTTGACACAGTTCATGGACAAGTGAGTATATTCACAAAAATATTTGTTGCCCTCATCTCTACTGCAAATATGATGGATCCTAGAATATAAAAGATAGTAGAACAAACAGGACCTCATTTTTAGTAACCGTAATTACTTTGTGGATTCATTGGTTTATGCCTTGAATTGCTATAACAGTGTTAGCTATTGGGAAAAGCATGTTATTAATTATTTTGCCTTTTTCTATGCCATAGCATTTGTTTAAGGAATAGTGATGCAAGGACTCGGCAAGCGCAAGAATCCCGTGTTTGGCAGAGGAAGAATGGTCGGTGGGTGTGTGTTCACGTACATCGCAGTGGAGCTCCCTCCTCAACACAAGCTGTATCTGACTACTAGGTTCGGATCTATCAACGGGTTAATAATTTGGTAAACTTGCAAATAGAATATCCATCATTCGTTCCAACTCTTCCATTTCACCTATCGACATCGTTCATCCTTTCTTTCTATTATTCTCTTTATCTTTAAATAGTGACTTTTATGTGATAAACGAATTGTACCGTTTTAGGTTGGCGTCGGGATCCGCAATCCATAACCGTAGATGATTGAATTTCACTACCCTCTACCATCATCATGTATCAGTACAATCCTTGTAGTCATAATTATGCAATTTCTTATAGCATTTAAAACAGTTAATTATCTGTTTAAAAAAATACACATACAAATTCAAGTTTAATCCGTAATAACACGTAGATTATATTCTAGTCTATCTAGATGATCTCCGATGAAATTGTCGGTTGCTTTTCTTTGGTTCTTCGCTGTGGTTCTCTTCTATTATCTTGTTTAGGTTTTATTCGTTCCTTCTATTTGAATCTTATGATTGTTTTTCCTAATGCAGACCATGTCCGTCTTTTGAAATGGGGAAGGACTGGGTACCTTGGGTGCCGCCACCCAATTTGTTCACTATAGGTGTCTGTCTGTGTGCCTCGTCTCCCTCTAACACTTTAGTTCCTAAGATAAAGCATATTCTGCACACTTTGAAAATTATATTTCTGTCTAATATAATTTTTTTTTGTGTTTCGGCTGTCTTTATACTGTTTTTGAATATTTTGAAATATTTACTAGATTAATTTTATTGTTGGAATTAATAAAACTGAAGTTGCATCTCTAATTTCTCTTCTCAAACAGTGAGTTAAACGTTTTTATAATATTTATTAGGTTCACAATGTTACAAGTTAAAAGTACGCATCTTATTCTTGAATAAAGTTGACGTAAAATCCTTTTTGAATGTTATTGACTTTGCTAAACAATTGTAACTGAAAATGTTCTAGTTTATCGTTTTAACAAGGAGATGGAGTATAGCTAATATTTAATTGAAATAGTTGTTAATACCCGTATGGAACTGTGAAATATATCGTAGCCACTGTTGGTTTTCGATGTGAAGCAAAACTATGAAAAGTGATTGATTTTATCCTCACTTTCGTATTTCTATAATAACTCAGTAGGATCAGACAAATGCGTATTCTGAATCCTAAAGTAAGCTCATTATCTGGACATTAACTCATACGACTTATCAAATTATAGTGGCAATTTTTGGATGATTAACTTGCAATGGAGATATGTCATAGATCAGCAAATACTAGCACATGAATCTGATTTTTACATGGTTATTAATATCAGCTTGTAACTGCTCATCCGATGTGATTCAAGGTCTGCCTCACAGCACTCCGAACAATGACTCCAGTATACCGCTCGTCAATTTTAAAATAAGTCTCCACTTTTAGGTACCGCTCGTGAAACGATAACCTGAAGCATATAATATTTCTTTTGGACGGTGAGCCTACATAATCGTTAATATATTCTTGACACCTCTCTTTACAGCAGTGACTAGTTTTTTCTTTTCGTGCAAGAAAAGAAAGCCAAAGTTGGTAAGCCAATATATCTCCTCAAACACCGCAACTATACAATTAGTGAGTGAGGTCTTTCAGCTGGAATGAATCGCTTTCCTTAATTGTGCACATTGGAGCCAGTTTTCACAGGCTTATTCATTTAAACAATATTATAGCAGAGCTGTGGAATGGCCAGTGCAGTACAAGCCGGCCGCGTGTCGCATTGCTGAACAGCTAAAATGAATTTCAGCCATGGATTCTAGATCACAACTAATGCAGAAGCGCCAAGCTTGTTCAAAGGCTTATTACTTTAATGTTTAAGCCTAATAATGGTGGAATATTAATTCATTTTAAAACAGTAAGTTATATGAGTTTAAATAGAATTGTTCTTGCGTCTTATCCGAAGAAACATTTTCGCAAGAGAACACTATCATAGTCTCCAAAAGCGATACATTATTCATTAGCACTTTAAAGCTTCAATTATTAAAGTTGATAATTTGAAGATGGAAAGCCGATGATGACTACAGCTGATAAGCAAGTTAATAATATTTTCAGTGGTTGAGAGATTAAACCTTTGACAACGTTAAGCGCAATAATGAATTTCATTTATTGGCTTGTACAAGTACAAACACAAGTATTAAAAATAAATTAATAATAAAGAAAAAAAGGAGAGTTCTAACAATCCTGGCGACCTTAATTGTTATCTAAAGTAGGTGACAAAATATAGTTGAGAACTATTTAAGATTCTTCGTTTATGTCCTTAGAAAGGCCATGAAATACTCCATCGAATAACTCACTCGTCACAAGAATGTTGTATTGAATGGAGAAGCCATTATTATTTCTTACATAAATTCAAAGAAATTATAGTGGAAGCTGTAACTAATTTCTTGGGGAAGTTATTTAGTCATTCAACCAACAACTGACATATTCTTTTTGATGGATGCATCTAGAATTAGAATTAATCTCACACATCTCTTGGTCATTCGATGGATCCTTTGTTGGTCAAAACCTCAAGGTCTGCAGTTATAGCCAAACAAGGATTTTCTCAAAGCCAATAATGGTTTTTTGCTCTGCACATATAGCAGATGCTGAATCCAAATATATTAGTTTGTGAGGCTTACCATGAATTTTGCAGTTGTTGGCAAGCATTGACCACACACACTCTGTTAGTTGGCCACTAATATCCAAGCACACTTAGAGGACTGCAGAGTAGCAGAAGATCAAAATGTCATCGCTCAGTTGTGAGTAATTACTTGTTAATAATTATCGAAGATAGTTGGTTTTAACGCTTCAATTTTACAAACTGTGGTTAGATTACTGTACCGAATAATTCATATTCGCTTCACCAGACGCTATCTTACAATGCTTATAATCCGTATCTGTTGCTATGACCTACCCTTTATACCGTGCACGTATATAAATGGCTAAATGAAGAAAATAGGTTTCTTATCTAGAAGAGTGATATAGCACCACCACTAACCTCGAATATACTAAATAAACTATTAGTTAAAATCACCACTCTTTCTTAGTTTTCCATACTTCTCATTTTACCTACCTTGGATTTTTTAGTAGAATTCCTTGCATAGTTGGCATATTAACACCAAGTAAAAGAATTTCAGTTAGTAATTTTTCCAGAAATTCAGCTCCGAATAAGCCAAGGTCTTTGAATGAAGACTGATCTACATCGTTGATCTGTAAAAGAAAATTGAACGATTTTGTTCAAGTTCTGCCTTCAGGCCAAAAACTAAATAATGGGTAATAATTATTAGTAAGTACTATGGATATAAATAAGGAACATTATGAAATTAATTATATAAGAGATCATTAAGAAACTGGAACTCCGTGATCTACGATGAAGTATGATTTTGGCCTCAATAAATTCGCTAGGTGTTGTTTCACGGGCTAATTAAGGTTTTAAGCTTTGAATATGCGAATTTTGAGGGGATAGTGTCGTGAAGTATAGTTTTCGGTTTGAAGAGTTAGATTTCGTAGTTTTTTGGAAGTATTTCACACCAGGTAGTTTAAGTGGTTTCAATGCGAGAAATTACAAGCCAAGTAAAAATTCCCTTGGTTTTGATGACGCACCTTGGTCTCCAATAATTTGAAATCGAGGTTCTCAATTGTGGCGTTTCCTATTATCTTACTGTTGCTGATCCACATTACGATGTTTGCTGTGACTGTTGTATCTGCCCGAATAATCTGATGGTAATATACGACTAAAGTTAGTAAACTGAAGCTTGAAATATATAATATCCATTAAAATTTTAAGTATAGTGCAACAAATGAAGAAATCTAATACTTTATTTGATAAAAGTTCACTTTAAAATTGAGTTTATTGTCACACTGAAAACGAAAGTGTTTTTTTTTCTCGCTAATTTAGGCTATTGATTAGTCTTTCAATGAATTTCATATTTTATATTTACTGCTCAGTATAGCGAATGCAAAACTCTGTTCCTACCATTTCCTTCACTTGTGTTTCATTAGCTGGCCGAACAAACATGTCCATTTTGCCATGCATTCGGAATCGTGCACGGTTTTCCACGAAGACAATAAGAGGGGACTTAATTCAATTCACTTAATCTTTGGCATTTTGGAGAAAATTATTGATTTCTCACCCATCCTAATCATTATCATATTGTTTGTTTATGAGCAATAATAATGAAAGTAATAAACTCATTAAGCTAGTTTGTCTCCCTATAAAAACGAAGATGAACTGTCACAATGCAAAGTGTAACAAATATTTACCTTCCGAGCAGAAAATACCACTTCAACCTCTCTATCGGGATATTGTTCACTTAGAGTTCCTAAAAATTCCCCAATGCAAAACCCGGCGCCACACGACGTTACCAGTAAATCCTTAAAATTAATAGAATACAACGTACATAGAAATAATTTTAATAAGTATCTACCACAATTACATGTTGCAAAGGAAACATTTCCAACGGCTACAAAATTAATATGGAGCTACCTTCAACTGCAGACTGCTTTCAGGTCCCACCACGACATCAAGAAGATGTTGCTTATATGCATGATAAAGAAGTGAATTCGCTATGTAATCTGTCGCGTAAAATTCTACCATGTGAACACCTGAAACGGTGTTATTAGCAAAAGAAAAATATTTCGTTAAACGATCGTTATTGAAAATTACAGACTTATAATTTTTTAAGTCAAGCAGTTTATAGAAAATAATTTACCATGGGGTGGTGGCAATTTTACTGATGGTGGATAGAAGGGAGTACCACCATTTCCGTTCCTAAATACATTGAATGACAGCAATTTGATCAGCTCAACAAAAGTGGCATGAATTAGTATTTACAGATGTAAACAATAAAATATTAAATGAGTAGAGAATATATACCACGATATTTCTCCTTTGGACATCATGGCTATTGCCCCGCTCTGAACAAATGGACTTGACGTTAGCCGATAATCAAGAAGAAGATTTTTTTCTCTAAGATTTTGTACAAAATGCACTAGAGTGAAATTCTTGAACCCCTTCTCTCCCAGTTTACTGTGGGACTGTAAAATAATGTTTTTAACTAAAAAAGCATGGGGTCATCGTGAAGAAATAATATATACCATTTGCATTTACCATTACTACTTTTAGTACTGACTTTTGGGAAGAGAAAACTGTTAATGTTTAGAAATGTTACCTTAGCTACTCCAAAAGTTTGCCCAATTATATCTAAATGTTCTTCATTAATTCGCACCTGAAATATCAACAAAATTATAGTTTGTAAACTCAAGAGTTGCAAATAAATTGTTAAATACCTTCAGGGGCATAGTGCTCAGCAAATTATTCATATCCTGGTCAACAATCGTCTCGATCATCTTACACATTCGTTGTTCAACTTGAGGTTTGAAGTGAGCGATCAGAAATGCTGATGTGGCAAAATCGAGAGTTTATTTGTATTTGTATCTCATATACATTGATTTTTAAAAAAAAAAGAGGTTTCTTTGTTTATATAGCACATCACTAGAAATTAGAAACTGCGTGATCTACGAAGCATAAATTTAAAAACAATGAAATGGCCCCTTCGTGAATTTTTTTCGCGAATTTTCATTTGTCCGACCTAGTAGGAAGTTCGAATATGTGAGCTTGAGGTAGTAATAGAGACTCAAGCCCCCTGAGAGGACGAAAGTGTATGATGATGGGTCGAGAAACGTGCTCTTACTTTCTACTGGATTTCAGGTATTTTGTACAATTCTTATAAATACCTTTAAAGGCATTAATGAAAAAATCGGTAATCACTCCGGTGTTTTTAACATTCAGATCAACATAACCAATACTGGATTGACACAGATCTGACTGAACTTGAGGCGAACCAAGTGGACTCCTATAAGTAATGGAAATATTACAACATTAATCAATCAGTAATTCAAATTATTCCTTAGTCGTAGGGAAAATCAGCCCGCTTTTTCTACATATAACAACCTGAGTAATAGTGATTCAGTATTTGAAAAGTACGAACTTAATTTGAAATGTAATTTTATATCGAAATTATTAATATAATAATGCAATTATTACTTCTGTAGTCGAACCGAAATTGACAACGCGATATGACCCAGAAGAGCCTCGAAATGTCCTGATATTGGGACGGATAATAACAGTGGATTATTGAGCATTGCATGGAATTCTCCTGCAGCTCTGTAACTTGGGATATAAGTTGTACCTTCATATAGCACGAAAAATTATCTAAGCCTATTCCAACTTCAAATTACCACTAATCACTGCCAATTTTCCTCTCCGTGTGTTGTCTTAAAATTGCGGCAAAAAATTAATAGGCTAAAAGAGAGATTGATCTGTTTTTGGAGTATAAGCCAAGAATTACATAACTTGTACTAATGAATTCCACCTCTACTCACAAGAAATAACGTTAGTTTTAATTACCACCCGTTTTCTTAGTTTTTTTCTATTTCCTTTTCATTTAGCTTAGTTATCAATGCGTTATTCTCTTGAAAACTCTAGTGATGATAAATAAGATGGTGGCAACCTGATGTGCATTTTTGACATACTCCACTGGAATAAATTTGGCTCAATAAGATCAAGTGAATATTCCTGCGGAGGCCAATACTTTGATATGTAAGCATTGTAAATAGACACCTGAAATTACAACGTTCACCACCTGGTTAAGACTTTAAATGTACACCTATATTATTATATGATAATTACAACGGGGATTTGCCATTTGGCTACACAACTTCTAATATTAATGCGATCTTTTCGATTCTTTATTTTATTTTTCGAAAAAAAATTCTATCTTATAATCAATAGACCTCTCCATTTTCGATGTGCTCCCTAATCGTAGGTAGTGACAACTTCAGTACTTCTTCATTAACAACTTTTACACCGATTTCTCTCATGTACGCGAGGCCAGTCGGCATTAGCCGGAGATAGATACCAGGATTTGATGGAGATGCATACTGCTTAAAAAAATAATTTTTTAATTTAAAAATATATTAAATACTACTACGTGCAGACCATATATTGTCATTTTGTACAATCCACTGCTTGATAAAAAGGGTGTTTAGATATTCCGAATATCTTTATCTATGTTATATAGCAAATATATACAGATAGTTAAGAGTTTGCAAGGCTTATAAATTTATTTCTTCGAACCTATCAACAATAGATTACATGAGCCGAACTTTAATTCACCACTTCCCAGGCAGCAAAAGGTGGTAGAACACACCTCCCAAACATGTATTTTCCAGATATTTTTTCTTTTTAGCATTTCAATATAATGAAATTTAAAGACACTTTGATAAGTACTTATAAAGAAATTATCAAAAGCAAGATTTACAAACATCTAGTAAACACTGTATATACATATAAAATGCATTCTGAAATAGTAGCACACTTCGTTTTTTGCGCATTTTTTTGTTCTCAGTTGACAAAGAGATCCAACTTTTTCTGAAGTATAATAGTCTTGGAAGTTTCTAATATTAATTTCATTTTCTTCATGTCATTTATTCTCAAAACTACTCATTTTTCCCTGTTCCGAAGTGATAACACACTTAGCCTGTTGCGAACACGTGAAACAAAGTGTGCTACCATTTCAAAACGCACTTTATCAATGGAAATCCACATATATCTCATAATATCATTCTGAGGGCTTAGTGTAGAAATGATTTAAAGCACAGCCAAACGGAAAGAGTCAGTAGAATAATATATCAAATTCCAACTAATTTGGATGTTGATATGACTATTGAACCCAACTTACATCGAGCAGTGGTGAGTACTCTTTTTCGAAGGATTGGGAGAGTGTAGGAGCCATAAGAAGTAGCAGACACAACATTAATAGTATCATCATGATTTTTCTGAAAAGACGTATAATATAAAGTCAAAAAGTCGCCAAATTATTATTGAACAAAATATAATGAAGACGAGTACTATCAAAAAAGAAATCGGGTCAATCTGATGATTGGTAGCAGAAAATTCCTATTTTGAAAGCCTCTTTTATTACATAGTCACAACTTTCAAAAACTTTGTTACAAACCAATTAGTCACATGGGTGCACGTTTAGAAATGACTTGATAAATCTTCTGGAATTATACAATGATCTTACCGAAGTTCTGTTGTAGTTTCTAACCCACTCTCCAATAATCTTCTACTCTGTGCAAACCTACCAGCTTCATATTTCTATGGAGGGTACTGGGCGTACCAACCTTTTGATCACATTGCTTACGATGAGTCATAGAATGGTCAATTTCTTTAAATTAGCAAAAAAATGCTGCCGGTTTAATGTACACAGTGAGCTTATCGATAGTATAACTCGAAGAAGAATAGTTTGTTTTTAAAAGTTGTGATAGTTTCTATTGATTGAATATATTTTAGATATGAGTCAAAAAATTAAGATGAAACTATAGAAATAGGTCTGAAAATGAAATTTAATATATGAGAGATTAAATAGGACTTAAGAGATGATTGTTTAGTGTAGGGAACACAATCCGCACGCTTGTAATAGCTTGAGATGCTATAAAAAGCAATAAAGTTATATTCGAGTGTAGATCAGACAAGCAGTGACCAGCTACGAAGCAATCAGGATGAACCAGAGATATTCCATAATCCGCTAATTGCGCAATCTGAGTGATCCTGTTTTACTATTGCCCGATAGTGCCTAAATCAGCTATCAATACATAACAAAGGGATTTTTTAGAACATCTACGATCGTTCTCCTTCACACCAAGTGCTGTCTTTCGCTTACTAACAGTTTTTCTGCCGTTCTAAGTGAAAATGATATCATTTTCAACTCATTAGGTGCTAAATCAAAAACAACGCGTTCTTAATTTAAAGAATGCTTTAATATTAAATTTACCAACGAGATCTGCCAAAAAAGTATTAGATATATCTATTATGTTATTCACCATTATCGAGAAATAATCGGACAGTCTAACAAAAGTAAATTTATGGTGAACAGCTATAATACCATTTTTTCAAAAACATTAACGAAGACCATAGCTAGAAGAAAAAAAAAGATAATAATTTTATGAAAATATATTTATAAATTTTAATAGCTTATGGAAAATTAAGCTATTTTCTTTGAAAACAGTAGATAGAATAGGACTTCCAACAATTGCCCGTTAGAATAGCGTCGTCTTAATTATTTGAAATTTTCGCTTCCTGTGCGCTATTTTGAAACAAAGTAAATCGAATAAAAAACACTGTAGATATATAAGAGTAATAGTGTGAAAGTAATAAAAATAGTCATGAATAAGCAAAAAAATGAAAAGAAGCGTTGTTCGGTAATAAATAAAATGTGCAAATTACGCAAAAACACTACGCCAAGAAGTAACAATCTCGAGAACATTACACGATCACATAAATCAACCGACTGATTGTAAGAATTGTACCTTTTCAGTAAATACCCCTAACATACTCCACAAGAGGGAGTTTAGGTGCCAGCAGTACCGAGAGATGGAAGATATAAAATTTTATATACCTTGATCAAGAACGAAAAACAAAAAGGAACAGAAAGTAAAAAGAGAACCAGATATCAGATATTATCAAGAAATTCTTAGCAATTGTGACTGACAAAAAAGATAAATATTTACACCAAATTAAAGTAATTTATATTCTAATAAACTTTTTATTTTGAAGACTTTGACGTTCGATTATTCTTAGTAAACTGTATTGCTTATATATAGCTACTAAATGCTATCGTTATTAGAGATATAGAGTTCTCCGTAAACACCAAGTAGTGCTTGAGATAAGTTTATTTAGTGAAAATGAAAAAAGAGTGAATTAATGCCTTTAAATATGCGAAACGGGAAAGGATTTTAGGTTAAAGTTGAACATTAATGGCGAGGATGAAGTATCAAAGTATGAAAGTGACAGTTGAATGCAGGGATCTATTCAAGGAAAGTGGCGAGAAATGATAAGCGCTCAGCCGGGAATCAATTCAGCGGCAGATCGAGGTCAACGGACATATCAGGCGCATCACTCGCAACCGGATACAGACGAGTTGAAGAAAGTAAAGGTAGAGAGATTTCAGTGCAGGATAATCAGTTTTCTCCCGTCGGAGGTGGGATGGTAACAAAAGGAATCCTGTTGTAAACATATTTATACATGCCATGCACTAAACACTAAAACATTATATGCAATTTACTTTATTGACGAATTCTGTCACTGGAGGATAAGCTATAGAAAATGTATTCCTAAACGTTTATTATAGAAATAAAAAACTAAAATAGGTGTTTACTAATATTTAATTCTACTTCTAGTAGAGCCTTAATTATTATTTATAACAATGCTGATTTTTCAATTCTATCTCAACAGAAATTTCGCTAACTTGGACCACCTCTGCGGTTCGACATAAAGTAGACGCATGACTTTTCGCACCCATTCTGAAACAAGTTCCCTAAGGAATGTAAGTTAGAGTTTCCACTGTTCCTTCTATTTCTGGATACCTTGCTATATTTAGAAACATGTAACAGAATCATACTCTAATTTCGTCCCAAGGAGATTGGGGGAATTTCTTGTTGATATTGCAGCATGCTGTCGAGATCTAAAAGTCAAAACTATTGGCAGTATAAAATGTTCTTTTAAGTTGTAAACATAGGTGAAATATTTCAAATTCACAAGTTTTTCTCGATTTTGCGGATGTAATTCGAATCCTCAGAAGGATGCGCCGGTAGAGATCGGGTTTTTCAGTGAAAAACTCGCCAACGACGATGCATTTTGGATTCCATACAAATAGAAATTGACGATCGTCCCGTGTGCTTATACTTTTAATTATTCGTTCTTATATGTACCTCTGCAATATACGTGATCTTCTATTATTTTCGTTATAACTTTAAAAATATGAAGCGTAGAATGGCATTAGCTCTAAGCTCTTCTAGGTGTTATTAATGTATTAATTTGCATAAATGAACCCGAATGCAAGATTTGTTCGACTATTCTAAACTGAACACGGATCCAACAATAGAAGGCGAACAACTTCTTCGTAATGAATCAACGAAGTTCATTCGAAGTGTAGTTAGATGCAGTATTAATCATTTGATTTTAAAGATTAATCTCAGTTTCTTAATCCTAGAATTTTTCATTTATTTGAGAAATCTAAATATATCTTAGCTAATTTTTCCAAAGTGCTTAGATAAACTGTATGCAATGTTTGGTAAAAATATGACGTCTTGTCAGTACTTTATATTTACGATTAGTATTTTTACGGCTATAGTTTAACTTACTATAGTTTTATTATTCGATTCTGTCACGATTTCCCCATAAATTTCATGTTTTATCTTAAAATTATTTTCTTGAAATTGACCACAAAGAGTTGCCAAATCTGTGTGACGCCTAGAGATTCACTGTTTGTTTGTTTTTGAATATACGACAAGCTAGTACTTTCAGTATGATTGTTTCCCTACACATTTTATTCTCGTTTATTGGGGCATCAGTGGTTCGAATGTCTCAAGGTGCATGCAATTGTCATGAAGGCAACCCTTCCGATTGTCCACAGTCGGAGTGCGACGGTACAATTTTAGACATTAGAACTAATAAAAAAAGTGTCCTGTGTCGCAAGATTGGCCATCATGTTTGGAGTGCAAATTTGTAAATGTGAAAATATATTTGGAATTATTACTTACTATCAGAAAGCGTATTTTAGAACAAAAGAAAAATTATATTTTGTAAAATAAATTTTCCTGAAAAGTAGTAAATATGAGTCAAATTGAAAGTTTAACACTCCCTAGACTGCTGTTATATTTGCAAAATTGAAACTTAAAGGAAAGTGATGGGAAAGAGCATAGTACCTTATTGTCATAAAACAGTATGTTTGCAAATACCAATATATTTGTTTTATTTTATTCAAGGTGTAAATTTTAAGAATACTACAAATAATGTTAATAATTATAATGATATGTATTATGGAAAATAAATAGCAAATTTTCAAATCAGTTACGACATTTCCAGGATCAACCACGCAACTTACTGTCAGCACTAAATATTCTACCCAAAAACAAGTTCCTAGAGATTATTTGAAAATAATTACATCTACACCAGCACAATTAAGAGAATATACCATCAAAAAATTGGCTGAACAAGAAAACTTATCTAGAAAACCTGTTAGCTATGGTTTTATTCCTCTGCCCATTTCTATACCTCTTTCTGTATCGAAAGTGGTTAAAGAATTTGATGCTGAAAATTTAGAATTCACCAAGGAAAAACAACATGAAGCCAAAAACTTATTCCTAACGTCTAAAAAAACACCAAATAATTTTACTGAGAATTCATTCACGACAACTGCTTCTGGCATGATGCAAACAACCACTCCAATAATGGAAGCTACAGTGACCACACAAACAACAACAACAACAGAGATTGATACTTCTGGGTTATATCGAGAAAAGGTTAATATTAAAATAACTGTCAATAGGATAGACTGCTGTTTTTTGAAATTTTCCTAAGAATACTGTACATATCACATGCTTATGAATTAGAAATTTATATACATGATTATAACTTCAGATTTGCTAACTGCTCTTTTGTCTTGTGCTTTAATAATATTACAGAGATTCTCAACGAGTAATTTAAATGGTCTCGATTCAATTGTTGCCGATGTAAGTAAGCCAGGCGATGCAAACAAATCTGGTAGTGAAAATAGTGAAGCTGAGGGATCCAATATGAATAAAACTGAGACAAATTTTAAAAATGGAGAATTTAAGCCGAAAGGTTTGTGATAATTTCTCTATGCTGAACAAAGTTTCAGTGCTCAATAATGAATAAGCGATTATTTGAAGTCGATGTTTCCAGGATCACTATTTGCGGAAATTCGAAAATGCTACCAATGAAAGCGCACGCGAGAATCACGAAATCTCCCAAACTTTAGGCGATCTCAGGTGAAGAGGATCAAAAAATGTACGCGAAATCTGATCCTCGAATCTAGAAGTCAAATTTTACTGTACACCCTGATCAATGCCCGCCATCTTGATAAATTAAAATTACATTTTAATGGAGTATTTGAATAGAGAGGATAGCGTCTACAACGGTGCTCAAAGATTTGAATCCTAACTAACAAAAATCAGTTAACCGTCCTTATAATAGTTGACCAAAAATTTTGCCCATTAAAGCGATTCATGGTACTGTTTCAATAGTGATCCCGAATCTCAATTTAAAAAAGGGCTTAATATAACTTAGAAAAACGATACACCTGCGTCTCTCACTCTTTTTCAACAATCAAAAAAGACTTCTAGGCTTAAATATAATGTTTAAATGAGAAAAGAAAATATATATTGACTGCGAAACATTAATCCATAATTCGCTAGAGATTTACTAAATTATGGTACTTCTAATTTTGTGGAATGTCTTAATGCATGTCCTATGATCTTCGAGTTGAGCGGTATTCTACAGGGATGCTGTTTCAACACGTAGAGATGTGCCTCTAGCAAAATAAACTGTTTCCTAATAATCTGATAATGCGATCAAAGTACAGCAACAACGACAAATCTAAGCCATCACTTAATCTTGGCATTCTGATTATTTCCGGTGTAGTTTGTTGAACGCGGAAACTTTTCTATCGCGGATTCCACTTTGCTTCAGCTATTTTTAAATGCAATTTCCAAATATTTCATGATATCGTAGTTTCGTGCAAATGGACATATCTATATGTAACATTTTCAGTAATTTCTGCTGGTTACAAAACAAATCCTCGATTCGCGCCTGAAGAAGTTAATGTAGAAGATGACAAGTGTAATGATGATGACCTTCTTAAGCTTCTTATTGACGTAAGTTAAAACTAAAGAATTATGAATAATATGATAATAGTAATATAGTGAAATATACAAGTTGAATATACCTTAATCTAGTAAATTCCCGCAAAATAACCAAGTTTATTTAGAAATAGAATAGAACACACTGAAACGTTAAATTTGCAGAACATTCAAGTGGATGACAATGTGGGATCGAAAAGATCGATTGTAGCATCTCTAGAGGAGAACGGTGCTTCACAAGTATCCATAATGTGTTCGGAAATGAAAATGGCATTCCGAATAATTGCAAGGAAATATTGTCAGCTTCAAGCAGGAACTATTACTTGTTTAGCATTTATACTATAGATAAATAATAAAAAAATTTCAACCCATTTTATATTAATAATTAACCAAACTATGATAAATGGATCAATACATTCAAAAGAACTGGACAATAATAAAAACGAAGATTTTTCTCAAAGCTCAAACTATATTAAATAGTACTCAAAAAAAAAAGCATTAATACAGGGCGATCAAGAAGTTCTGAGACAGAAATCAAGTCGCATGATTTTGTAATAAAGACAGTATTCGACATGGAAATTTATCTGGACATGCATAAGGTAGCNAATCCAATAGATGTTCAAAGTCTCCTTCTTTTACGCTCACACAAGCTCGTAGACGCTTCTCGAAGCTACCCACGACGAGCCGCAGCTTGTTTTGACCAGTTTCGTCCCAACATTTGACTAAAGTTGCTTTAAAAGACTCCAAATTCTTATAGGATCTTCTACTTAGCTTGTTTTCCAATAGTGACCAAATTGCAAAGTCCATTTGATTCAGATCAGGTGAATTTGGTGGCCAAATCTCTTTGCTCCAAAAGTCTGGAAACTGCTGCCGACACACCTCCGAAGTTGTTTTGGCTCCATGAGCGGGTACCCAATCCTGTTGAAGTGTCCAATTNGTGATCCAAAGTGTTTTGAGGTCCAGGGAACGACCACCTTCTAAATAATTCTCTTGGTAGTATTTTGCATTGATTTTGACATTTTTACCGACGAATACCAGCAGAATTTTCCAGACGTAGCTATTCCGGCGCAAACCATGACAGATGACAGAAAATGACTCCTGCTATCATCGGATGATCTTTCAAACCTCTGGTGTCGACGTTGAAGAAGTTGTCTATTATTCTGACTATTGCAAGCGGGGTTAACAGTGAAGATTTTTCAGATTCCGGGAACAGTCATTCTCGTGACACCGAGCTCCTCAGCAATAGCAGCTCTTTTCTCTCCTTGCTCATGCAGGTGGATGATTGCAGTGCGTAGAGCTTTGGACGTCATATAACAGCTCAGAGACGAGATAATTGAATGAAATTTTTAAACATGGTCCAAGGAGGCTTTAAGTAACACATACTCATTAGCATAGCAAATTGCTACGTCATATATGCAAATTTAACAACACTTGAATTTTGTATCAGAACTTCTGGCGGATCCTGTATATATAGTGTATCTCTCTCAGTTAATGATCAGAAGTGTTTAATCCATTAACTATGGAGTTTACTGTAGGCGATGTCTTTTGGGAATTAAATACTATTTGGGTGCTGCTAACCATTTAGTGAGCCTCTGTCGTAATGTATGGCCGTGGAAAAGGAGGGAAGCACTCGAAAAAGAAGCTAATTACCATCGCAAGGTTTTCCACATTAACATCGAAGGCATCACTAAGCCTGCGTTCTTCAGGATGTGTTCTGTGTAATGACGACTTCCTGATACCACTCAGTGTTAGATAGCATATCGCTTTCAGTCGCGCATCCCTTGGCGTCTAGCTGTCCAAAGGAGATAAAAAGCTATTTTATCTCTACGCAATCATGTTTTGTAATAGTCAAGTTTACTTTTCAGCCATCCACTTCTTTCAGTCCCAAATAATTTAGGTAGTTATTGAAAAGCAATATTGGAACTCTATTCTCTAGTAAATTCTTAAGGAATATTAGATATCCAGAGGAACACTGTAAACTGTATATGAAACAGTAAACTATATTGTGTCATGTGTAATTCTAATCTAATAAAACGTTATGTCAGAGAGTATTTGAGATCTCCTTAAAATCGAGGAGGTTGTGGTAATCTGAGAGTGAGATTTTCTGTTAGTGTATAAGATCGATAAATTACCTCGATTACTAACTTTCGAAAGCAAAGAGTAGTCCACTTGAGAGATGTCAAATATGGTGAAAACTTCCAGGAACCAATTGCAAGGTCATTCAAAACAGAAATTCATCTCTAAACAACAACTAACAACAAATGACTAGCTTTGCACCTTCACTCAAATCAGTCTCGAAATTTCAAGTTATATTAAAATCATATCAGTGCACTTCTTCGTATTTGTTTGATGACCGTTAAACTTTATAGAAGGCAGTCCAAATCTACGTTTGTGGCAACCATATTTCTGAAATAAAATTACCATCTAACAACTACAGTAAAATGGAAATTTTAAATGCGTTTATGGAGATGATTCTTTCACAGAACATGTAGTTGCATAATACCAATGTCCTGAAAGCCTAGAGCAGTTCAGAGCATGCCCCAAGAAACATTGCGCCATAGGCGTCTTTTTCTCTCTGAGGTCAAAATGTTCCCCACTAAGCGTTAGAACGTTCTTTTGTTTGATTCATTTGTATGACTTCGCTTAGCTTGCTTATTTTGTCACTGATGGAAACCTATTATAGTTACTATCATTTTGTCTCCCTTAGAGACTGAAGAGAGCATAATGTCGCGTGAACTAGCCACCGTCAACCTAATGGAAAAAAAAGAAAGCAGCGATCTCACAGATGCTTATTATATCGCTGTTTTTGTACACTATTTAGAAGAAACCTCTCCAAATCTCGTTAAATAAATCAATCGATTTTTCTGATCTCCCTCCCAAAATCATCGACTACATCCTGACACGTGCCTATTATTGTAGGATTTTTGTTTACGAGTTTCGCACCACCTTTTAGATTCGCTTAATTTCAGTTGACTGCTTTCCAAAGTCGTGGACTGAAATTAGCCTTGAAACATTGAAATATCTAATTGAGAAGCTTAAAAGATAGGAATTTTCCAATCTTCCTCCGACACTGCAAATAAAAATTCTAAATCAGGTAGAATCATCGCGTGAGCGAAGAATCTTATCCTTATTGGGAACTGGACAATAATTTCCCAGACTATCATTAATGATGCCTCGTCTAAAGCTAGTTTCGAAGAATTTGAATTGTTCATTAAATGTTTATATCGAATGTTATAGGAGTTAAAATAAATCTTGAAACGCAACTAGGTAACCAGGATGAAATTCACATTTGCGTTAATGCATTAAGTTAACGGCAACACCAATATCTTGGTTTGGATGGTTGATCATCGATAAGACAAGCCATGCGTCTTAGAGAGCTCGTCCTGTACAAGTGGTTTTGGCAGATGCTTGCCCTTCTATTTGTGTTGGTCACAGGACACTTGTATGCCTTAAATGCACTTCGCTATGACAAAGCGATGGTTGAGGACTACTCCAACTAATGGCCGACCAAGCAGAGGCTTTATTAAGGGTTTTCTGACTCTACAAAACAGAATATACATAACTGTTTTTAATATGTTTTACAAACTGTCTACTCAGAACTTTGTTTGTGATTTGGGAGCTTTGGTTCTTGTGGTTATTGAAGAAATTAATCGAATCAAATCGATCAACGTCTGATTAAGCTCATCAGAAACAACTCGGTTCTCCTTAAATAGTGTAAAAACGCCTACGTAGTGTGGAGAGGTCATAAATATATTCTTTTAGATTTCAGTCATTCGTTTATATTTGAGCAGTGGTATTGCATTACGCATGAATAAAATAGTTCTTCATTTTAGGTTATTTTCATGCCATTTTTGACGCTGTCCCATTGATGATATGGTAGCATTCATCAAAGATATTAAGAACTTATACTCGGACATATAGTTTACTAGAGCCAGCTAAATGTAAGTGTTAGGATGTGAGAAGCCGGACAACCTGCTCATCTCTTATCATGCTCCCGTTGTACCTTTTAAAAGCGTTTGGGTCAGAGACGTAAAGAGATAAGTGTATCCCACAATGAGGAGTCTTAATTGCAAAGGTGGATTGGTTCAGTCGGTTGTGGCTGCTGTGAGGTGTTGGGCTAGCACAGGGCGGCATGGACAAGATCTCGCAGGGAATGAAAGTGTCTCTCGGGAAGCTAGAGTAGACGAACTACCTGCGTTTCGCCCTCACTCACAGGGTCGCTGCAGCTAGACGTTGGTACAACTAGGTTTCTATTTAAATACGTAGTAACAAACTTGTGGTCTTCTAATGTTATTATAATATACCTGCATAATTTAGATTTCAAATATACACCAATAATAGCTGCCCTCTGAAGAGAAAGAAATTACTATTTTGAAAGGATTGGGTAAGTTACCCGTTGATGTTCTAACTACTTGGGCCACTCTTCTTTTTTTTGCCATTTCTCTTGCTATCGTTTTATTTCTAATACTGCCTTACCCTTTCCCATCGAGTGCCTCTTCTGATGTGCTCCCTCTGCTAATATCTGTAAAGCCAAGTAGTTATCTGTGAAGAAGATCCTAGTATTCGACACAATCGTTCTTTGAGTGGTTTGTCCGCACACCGCTACATCGCCCTCGTCCTGGTTGTTCATACCCCTCTTGCTCGGTTAACTCCTGTTTCCAGCGCTGTGCCAACAACGCGGCGTTAACTCCCTTAAAAATTAACCGTGACTGTTCTCTGTTTGTTACTTATTCAAATATTCCGATACTCAGTCTTGAATGAAATACGGTAGTATGTGCATCAAAAGACACGTTTTAGAGTCCCCTATAGTGATTCTTCGCTTTTCACTCATAACTCGGTTAAAAAGCAATATAGTTGGTTTCTGAGCTCGACATCTGCATTATCGATGGTTTCTAGCGATATTTCGAAAATCAAGACAAAATAGTAAATAAGGTACGGTACGCCTTGAAACATATGAATCTGACTTCTTAAACAAGGAGTTCCAACACTTCTGCAGACTGCAGATAACAAGGCCATCTTTCAATATGTTCGAGTGCCAAAACTTCACGAATTACATTGAAAATTTCGTCTGAAGATGCATCCTCCCAATGCTGCATACCAAGGAAGCGCCGTTCTCCACCTCATCTGACAAATGTAGGGCGGATTTGCTGTCCAATCCTTCACGTCAATTACCAATTTTCTAATAGACTTCCTATTCAATGTCTTTCGACCCGATCCCTTAAAAGGTGGTGTCTCTTTTAAGTTAGCAGTCCTGAATACGCAAAGGTCACCCAGCTGGTTCATAGGTGACACAGTGTGATGTAATGGAACTTATAACTTACAAAGTTTAGTTCTTATCAATCAGATAGTAAAAGGATTTCATAGAGACAAGTTAACCTTCTTCATCCAATAACATCACAGTAACGCGGAAGACAAAAAGCTTAAGTTGCCGCTTGGCATGCACTCCATCGTTCTTCAGATTTAGAGAAATATTTTATTAGGTAAACGAAAAAGTGCATGCACTATTTTACACTAAAAATTAAATAATTGTAGAAGTCTTCACAAGAAAATTTTATTCATTAAAATAAGCACCTTCATTCAGGATCTAGAAGCCTTTCTCAAAGACATAGAAGATCAATCGTTCGGACGACCCTTCCTTCTNGTATAATCCATAGGATTGGCATTCACTTCAATCTTCCACATCCACAGTATTCTGCTGAAGGAATCTTAGTTAACCAATTTCAATAAACATTCTATTAACGACAGTTTGCTTACCAATATACATCTTTATTTGGTTATTATTCTGATCCACTTCTTACTCGATTTGTAATCTCTATGTAATCTTCTCCATCTCGGTTTGGATAAACGAAGGTGTAGATGATATTTCTATAAAATAAGATGAATTAGGAAGAAATTTTTTACGAAAATCACATCAGCTTACTCTTCCTCTTAAGTCTTTCAAATAGAAATTCTCGGTACAGTTCATTGAAATAAATTAGGCACAGAGCTCTAAGAATTCCATACCTGGACACCATCACCATACAGGGTGCGCGAAAAGTTCTGAGACAGAAATCAAGTCGCATGATTTTGTAATAAAGACAGTATTCGACATGGAAATTTATCTGGACATGCATAAGGTAGC